>PVJN01006593.1:0-76058 GCA_004026805.1 Lasiurus borealis | reverse complement strand
CTCCAGCCATCTATAGAATCTTTTATAGAATATAAAAGAGTGTGTGGTTCCAGATGAAGTTAGTTATTTTGTTTTGGGTGTGGGTGGGGTATGATTTTAACCCTGTCAATATTCCAACAGTGCTTAGAAACCCTATAAAACAGTCTGAAACAATAGAAAAAAAACAACAACAACACAGACTCCACAAGCAACTATCTCTGTATATGAGTGGGAACCCTATTAACTGGTAATCTTGAGGAAGTCACAACTTTAGCTCAAGCTGTGACAATTAATCCCATCATCATGAGGTCATTATAAGGATTATATATGGAATAGCATACATATATAAAATAATTACTCCTTTTGACATGATAATGATAGTTAACATTTACCTATTGCATGACAGTGTGCTCAGACAACACGTTCATTGTCTCAATTAACTGAATGGATACTTGAGTAAAGTCTTAGATTTATTTCACCCACCCCCCGTGAGAAATGAGAATTGTGTGTGTTTTGCTTCTGAGCCATGGTACCCATGTGTGCATGTATAAATACATGTGTGTGTGGGTGTGTGTGTGTATGTATGCTATGCACAAGGAGGAAAATGAAAGGTAAGGGAAAGCTTCAAGGTAGGTTACAGGTTAAGGTCCCACCAAGAAGTTCATTTCCCATCAAATCAGGGGCCAGTTTACATGACACAGCAGGCTTTGCTTTTGGTTTTCCCATTTCTTTATTGGTTAAGCGCTGATGGTGCTGGCTGACTTTTCCTCGCTGTCCACCCGGTTGGATACCGGCTTCTCTAAATGAGTCATACCTGCTTCAGAATTAGAATATCACTTCCCCGAGGGTTTTGTTTCTTTAGTTCTCAGGTTCTCATTTCGTTTGTTTGATCCTTTTTTTCTCTCTTGTAGTGTCTGCGCTAAACCATTTCTGAGCTTTTCTTGTCAAAGGTTTAGTTCATTTGCCTGCTCAATTCTCATCCACGCTGAGCTAAAAGTTCCTTCCAGGCATTGTTTAGTTAGCGGCGCATTCTAAAATGCTTGCCTTGAAAGAAATACTTTCTTAGAAGCTTGGCATTCTGTAAGCTCTCTGATATCCATGGTTTCGGTAGGGTGCCTTTGGCAGCCAAAATATAACTTTGCTTTTACATAGGACGTGATATAGTTTTTTTACTGAAGCATATTGAGGGTTCCGTTTGTGGTGATTTTGGCAAATTGCCCAGCTTTTAAATGTTCCACGTCTCCATATCCTAGCCTTTGTTCTTTGTCTCTCTGAGAAGTGCTAAGACATTATATATATTTGGACTTGCTAATCAAATGTCCTTTGCAGTCTGGAACTCAAGGGAATTTTATAATATATATATATATTTAATTTTATTATTCTTGGGATATTTTGCATATCAATATGGTCATATGTTCCAGATTTATTAGTGTGTCCACATAGTGTTATCCTAAGCCCAGAGTTAACTAATGACTGATCCACAGATTTACACAACTCTTACAGAATTTTAGACCAAAGATCAAGTATAACTTCAGGGAATGTGTGAACTATGAATGGCAAACAGGTTTCATTCTGAATGCCAACTCTGACTGATCCGCTAAAATCCTCTAAGTTGATTTGATCGGGAGGACTTGCGACTCCATGCAGCCCACATAATCAATTAGTGACACCTGCCATGTGACAGGAGAAAGAATTTCTGCAGTCATGAAAGGGATTTCATAACTGCCCCTTTATGAAAGAAAAAACACAGGCACAGAGAATTTGTGTCTGGCCAGTTTAGAGTGCGGGGTAAATGTGTGTTTAGACAATGGATGGGAAAAGGTGAAACGGCTGTGTTTGAAACAGAATTCGATTTGGAAAGGTGAAGAGAATTAGGAAAGTGATTCTTTGGTGAAGGCATTTGAACTTGGGTCTCTTGACTGTCAGTTGGGTGGGCGGTTGTGTTTAGGGGAGGTGCAAAGGCACCTGGCCTTGGTTGTACTTGAACCTCGGTCCACATTCTGGTTCCTGCCTCCTTGAGTCCCCTTCATCTCAACTCTAAGAGTAACTGTTGGGCAGATTGATGTTGATTGACATGTTAACCCACTTGGCATAAAGCTAAATAAGTGCATTTGAACTATTTCAATAGCAGCAGCAGTAGTAATTGCTATTTTCCAAGACCAGGTCAGAAAACTAATGCCAACGTTATGAATCTATAAACCAGTGGTTCTCAACCTTCTTAATGCCGAGACCCTTTAAGACAACTCCTCATGTTGTGGTGACCCCCAACCATAAAATTATTTCCGTTGCTACTTCATAACTGTAATTTTGCTACTGTTATGAACTGTAATGTAAATATCTGATATGCAGGATGTATTTTCATTGTTACAAATTGAACATAATTAAAGCATAGTGATTAATCACAAAAACAATATGTAATTATATACTGTGAAATATTTATTTCTAATTACAAAATTAGAAATTTTGTCTTGAATCGTGGTGTAGCATGGGTAACAGTCTTAATATGACAACAGTAAACTACATTGCTACACTTTGCTACACCAATGAGCAGTCTGTTGGTTCCTAAGACCATGGGAAATAGGTGTTTTCCAATAGTCTTAGGCGACCCCTGTGAAAGGGTCATTCAACCCCCAAAGGGGTCGCGACCCACAGGTTGAGAACCGCTGCTATAAACATTACCAGCTCCCTTGGTTGTTAAGTCTTTCCCTCTTGGAAATGGGGCAGTGGTGGCTTTTGAAAATCCTTTGGGGAAAATGACATAAAGGTGAAGTGTTGCTTTTCTATTATTAGTATCACATTTGTTTTTTCTTATCATCTGGCACCCAGATGCTCTGACTCGGGCTGGATATATGACGTTATTAAGTTATTCATGGAATTTTTATGGTCTCGACTGCATCCCCAGGTGATATCTTTTCATATTTTAGTGATTTCATTGAACCCTCTCCCCTTCCTTCAGGAATCATCGCTTATATATTGCAATCTGCGTTGCAAGCATATCTAAGCAAGGAAGTGGCTTCTCAGGTTCATGTTCTAATTGATGGAACAAACTGCTAATTAAATTCGTCTCTGTCTAATCAAAACACACCTGGAATTAAGCAGTGCAGCTATGCACCGGGCAAGCCACATGATGGAGTTGATGATAATGGCAGAAGGACATAATCTGTCCTTCATCCAGTGGTTTCCAAGTTGGGAAAAACCTCAGAACCTCCTGGAGGGACTTTTTAAAAAATATTGCAGTATTTCCTCTGCCCCACTCCCCAAACCAGTGTTCTAAAAATTTGAATTTTTAAAAAAGAAATTCGAAAGGTAATGCTGGTGATAGACGAGGGTTGGAGACTTTAGTTCTAGATTCGAGTATCATTTAATAAAGTGGAAACAAAGCTTGGCTTGATCCACAGTTCATTTGCCTCTATACTCTTGTTTTCTTCAAAATATCATTTTAGTGTTTCTCTTTCCATCTTTCACATCACCCTCATGGGGTTTTGTAGCCTGTTGAAAAAATGCAGCTGTTTTTACTTCAACAGAAAAGGCAAGGGAGTACTTGGCTTTGTTTCAATGTTGGTGAGGGTGAAGGATTCATGTATAATATTCTGCTCCTTGGAAATGGCAGTTGTTTTTATTCTTTTCATCATCGAGAAATTGGGTGCTGGACAACTGCAGGCAGCTCTCATGTGAAAAAATGGACAGTTCTTGTGAATGATAATACAGTGGTACCTCAAGATATGAGTGCCCTAACATATGAGATTTTTGAGATGTGAGCCGTCAAGTGAGCGATTTTTGCTTTGAAATATGGGCAATATTTGAGATAGGAGTAATTGCATGGATCGGCCGGCTGCACACGACCTACCAGTTTACCGCAACTTGAGTGTCTCATAGTTTCCCAGACCTCAAGGTTACGGAACGAATTAAACTCGTATCTCGAGGTACCACTGTAATATGAACAGCATTTAATAGCATTTATGTTTGCAGAGTTAACCTATACCAAGTAATTTTACCCTCACAGATTATATTTTATTATTACAAACATTTCCATAATGTTTCCAATTAGGATTGGGTTCTTTTCCCCCTCTAAAGATAATTCTGCTTTCAAATGGACATATATATCGAAATGATCATGTAGAGGCCTCATATAAATAAAATAAAAATATTACTTTTGTTATCTTTTGTTACTCTCTGTTTATCAAATACTAGAGGCCCTGTGCACGAAGACTCATGCCAGAATAGGCCTTCCTTCCCCTTGCTGCCAGCACTTCCTTCGCTCCACTGGAGCCGCCTTTTTGCCTTCACTTTGGCCTAGAGCTGCCTTACCACCTTTGCTCCGGCCAGAGCCACCTCCCACCTCTTGCCTTGTTGCATCAATTTGCATATCCCCTCCTTATTGGCTGTGGGCGCTGCCATCTTTGTCGTGGAGTTACGGTCAATTTAAATATTCTGTCTTTATTAGATAGTATGGTTTTGACTTTGATCTAATTTTTCTTCTGGTTGTTATTTAAACCTGCTACCTGACAAGTAGCTAATATGTGAGGTGTCAAGCCTACAACTGAATATGTCTCTTCTTTGCTTCACTTTTCTTTACAGAGCTCTCTGAAGAATGTATTATGATCCTCTTTTCTTTTTAAAAATATGTTTTTATTGGTTTCAAAGAGCAAGAAAGAGGGAGAGAGAGATAGAAACATCAATGATGAAAGAGAATCATTGATCTGCTGCCTCATGCACACCTCCTACTGGGGATCGAGCCTGGAATCCAGGCTTGTGCCTTGACTAGAATTAAACCCAGGACACCACAGTCCACAGGCCAATGCCCTATCCACTGAGACAAACCAGCTAGGGCTGATCCTCTTGTCTATAGTTTAGAAAACAGGCCTACTGAGATAAGCATTTGCCAAACCAAATAGAAATTTGAACCCATGCTCCTTAACCACAACCCCCTGGCATATCTCTTATACATACTTTTTTCTCTCCCATTTTTGCATGAGGCAAAAATACAGAAATATAATGGTTTACCGTAGTAGATAGAGAACTAAGATTTTATTTGCCACAATCAAAGAAAACAAACAATGATCAAGAATTGGCTGTAGAGAAGTCTTTACTTTGGTGATAATCCAGACACTATTGAAAGGAAGAGTAATGGAGGAGGCACGAAGAGATCACATATTTTTATCCTTGTTAGATTGCAATAAAAATAGAAAGAATTAAGAGCATGAGGTAAAATTAGAGTTGTGGGGGTGGGACCTAAATTTTAGGCCCCACCCCAGGGGTAGAGACTTGGCCTCCATCCACAAGGGGAAGAACAGACAGGCTGGTTTTGTGGAGACACTGTCATATTTCCCCATTACATAATGAGTTTTCCCTGATGTAAGAACATTTAAGAGGTGGAATAAAAGCCTTCAGGACTGTTTGAGGTAATTGACTGCCAAAATTAATTCCTTAGAGGAATTATGAGTCAATAGGGTATGAAAGACATTGCATAGGTGTGTGAAAAGGCAGCTTTCATGTCAACTGCTTTGTGTCCTTTCATGTCCTGTCATTGAGGTCCACTGTGAAGGCTCTTTCCAGGAATCAGGAAAGATGCCAACACAACAATATAATATCTCAGATGTAGATATTATATGTACACACACACACACACTGTATGCAATATTCATGCATAGAAAATAATTTTTTCCTATTTAGGGTTAGTAGCTCCTTGATTTGTAGAGCACAAAAAAAAGAAATCTTGGTGCTTTATGCCCCAATTTTGAACAGAACAAATGCTGCTATGATTTAAATCTTCTGTGTTCAAATCGTTGGAAACCATAAAAATGATAATAAAAGTATACATGAATAGAAATCTGCAAGCTACAGGAACAATGCAATCTCAATACAATATGATATCTTTAAGCCCAGATGAAAAAAAAGTAGTTTGCATTTCTCTTTATAGCTTTGGTAACAGATACTCAGGAACAAGTATCCACTCTGACTTCCACTAAACATCTCATCCCTTGATGCCCAGGATATGATGTTTACGCAGGTCCTCTGTCGTCAAGCCTATAAAGAAGTTATTGAAACGTAGAGACATACAGAATACGTCTTTTGCAAGCACAGCTGAGGATATTAAGAACCAAAGTCAGAATTTCAATGTGCTTTTTATAACCAAGAACTTTGCATTAAATAACACGACTCCAGATTCAAGTGGAGAAATAATACCATTTGATGCTTCCTGGTTTTGTTACTGACAAATTGCCTTGTTAGCGCCTTGGCTAGATTTGCTTTCTTCTTTCAGTCTTCCCTTTACAAGGCTCATCTAATTGATGATCTTATATCGCACTGTGGACAGGAGGGCTTTAAACTTAAGCACTACACCCCAAGATAAGAAACCTGAATATTCTCTCTTCTTTCATTCTCTCTCTCTCTCTCTCTCTCTCTCTCTCTCTCTCTCTCTCTCTTTTAATATATTTTATTGATTTTTTAAAGAGTGGAAGGGAGAGGGATAGAAAGTTAGAAACATCGATGAGAGAGAGATATCTGCACGCCCCCCAATGGAGTTGTGCCCACAAGCAAGGTACATGCCCCCAACTGGAATTGAACCCGGGGCCTCTCAGTCCGCAGGGTGACACCCTATCCACTGAGCCAAACCAGTCTCGGCCCTCTCTCTTTTTTTTTCTCTCTCTCTCTACCCACTGGTTCTCTCCCTCCATCATGTATTTTTTTCCCTAAAGGCTGATTTCTGAAGTGAGAGTTGCAATGCTGCATCTGTTCCCTACAGGGTATTGATTGTAAACTCCGTCATCTATGAGAGTCGTGTGTCATCCTCTATCCAACCAAGTGATGGGGAAACTGCTTTCTTCTTCAGGAGGTGGCAGTGGGCTGTGGGAAGGGCAAAGGGGTAAGGGAAGGATCAAAACCTCTGCCTTGCAAATGCCCTTTGAGCGCTGTCCTCAGCACCATCCTCCATGGACACACCAAACCCAGCGGGGCTGCTTCATCTCTTGGGCCTTCTCCTTGGTGTGGGCCTCTCAGATGCTCCTTTCTAATTGGAGGTGGCTTGGTTTGGGGACAGAGAAAAGGAGGGAAGAAGGCATGGCACTTGCTTCTGTCTGATAACCTGGAAGTTGGAGCAGGGCTGTCCATCCAAACACACACAAAAGAGAAATGCATGATACCCACATCTGTAGCTAAGAACATTGATTCAGCAGCACACACACACACACAAAAAAAGTCTTCCCCAAAATCAGTTCACCTGGAAGTGTTCTCCTCCGTTACCCCAAGCGGTGCTGAGAGTTCCCATATAATTTCGCACTGGGCACTGGGCCAGCTGGCAGAGCCAAGAGAGAAGTCGGGGTTCAGGCTTCCTTAGGCTTCCCCCTCCTCCCCCCACACCGCTGAGCGGCTGCAATTGTTTTCCCCACAAGTGACCACGTGATCTGATTTGAGCCCCAGGCAGTACCCCGGCTCCTTTGCTGGCTTCCCTGCTTGGCAGAGGCTCGCTCTAGCTTGACTGAAAGGTGCCAGTGCAGCCCTAGCCTCCCTCCCCCTGGCACAGCCCTGTCCCTCAGGGGGCCACTGAGGGCATCCTGTATTGAATGCTTCCCAGCCACACGGAGAGATCATGTGGCAGCCTGCACAGGGGTGAGAGCCTTTGCTGAAAGAGAGAGATCCTCAACCTGCCCATCAGCATCTTTCCCTCTCGGAGGCTGGAGGCCAGAGCGATGGCAATGACAGGGAGAGATGGGCTTTCGGGGAGCCCTCCTTCACCTGACAGTGAGGTGCATTGGTTGACCCACAGCACAGGGGCACTGTGCGTTGGGTGGAGCAAAGCTGGAACTATATCTTTGGGGGAAGAACACCTAAAGGTGAGTCAGAGGCCCTGGCATCACAGCCCATGTGTGACAGGGCGGAGGGGCATCTAGTTCTAAGGCTGCTGTAGACACTGGAGGGAAAAGCTTCCTGCTTTCACACACACTCAACCTTATCTAATTCCTCACGACCTGGTCTGGGAAGGGGATGGACAGAAAATCGGACATCCTTGCTGGTTTCCTATTCTTCATCCACCCAGGGTATCAGTGGTATGGTTCTCCCTAGCTTCCTTGCTGGGAGAAAAATAAAATAAAGCTTATATTTCGAAGACAGGAGAGCAGGAGAAATGGCCAGATGCTCGGACAAATAAGAACAGCGTGAAGCAAAACTGTGAAATGGGATCCATCTATCTCACCACTCCCTGGTTTAGGTCTTTGCTTGTTAAATCGGGCACTCGTTCATTTACTCAAACCTCCATTAGTTCACCTGACACGTTGTTGGTGAGCGTCTACTTGGGCGAGACCTGCGTATAGAGGAGTCAAGAAGAGCGAAGAAGAAACAACCAGGTCCCTGCCTGCCTAGGGGACCTTTAAAGACAAATATACAGCCTAGACAGGCTTGGCTCAGTGGATAGAGCATTGGCCTGCGGACTGAAAGGTCCCAGGTTCGATTCCGGTTGGGGGCATGTACCTTTACTTGCGGGCACATCTCCACTGTGGGGTGTGCAGGAAGCAGCTGATCAATGTTTCTGACTTTCTATCTCTCTCCCTTCCTCTCTGTAAAAAATCAATGAAATATATTTAACAAAAAAAGACAAGTATACAAGCAGGCTAAATGGAGATTGCAGGAAGTGCCATTCAAGACATAAACGGGCTAATATGGCAACTGGTAGCTGGGAGCAGTGGGGGAAAGAGAGGGTGGAGAAGGGAGGGCAGAGAAGGACTGAGGACAATGAGCTGCCAAGGGAAGGGGGAGAGGGAAAGGGGAAGAACATTCTAGGCTCCTAAGTGTTATAGCTCAAATGCTCAGGGCACTGTGTGCCAGGTGATGTTCCGTCCTTCCCAGGACCTCAGGTATCCAACTTTGTCTCCATGACTTTCTGCCTACGTTATCTTGGGCAGGTTCCTTCACCTCTCACATATGCTGTTCCTTTGAAAAAAATGGGGAAAGTAGAAGCTATAAGCTCCATGTTGAATGTTATTTCAGTATAAAATGAAAAATCAGCACAATACCGGGTACTTTCTTGGAGCTTAACACACCTTAGTTCTCCTTTTCATTTCTTCACCTTTCAATTCAAATTCCTAACTAAGGTAGAAGTCGCAACTCTTCCGAGAGACGGAGGTATTTTAAAAGGGTCGAGAAGGTTCCATGCTGATACTCTGCCTGAGAAAGGCTAATGTTGGGTGAAGTGACACAAAAGCCTTAAAATCAAACTTTGTTGACAGTTGTCTACAACTTGTTAAGCCTGGAAGTTAGGGATCATGGTTTCCATCATCCTTTTGAAGGTAATTAAGTTCAAGGTGGCTCATGCTTGGGTGGGAACATGGCAAAACTGAAGCAGAGCCTTTTTCTTATAGCAGCTCCCAGCCTCCTTGTCTCTTTCTCCACCTCCACAAATCCCTCCGCTCCTCCTAAAAGTGCCCACACTGTGCTCCATCACTGTCCTCAGCTGCCTGTCAGTCAAGGTGTTGGCTGATCATAGATTCTTAACGATAGTCTTCCCAGTAAGGCCTATACCTGTCATGGAACTGATTGAAAACTCACCTTGCGCACCTGATTTACATTTTATGTGGGAGATTGCCTTTTGGGATGAATTGGAATTTGTTTAAAAAAATATAGTGATATCTCAAGATATGAGTGCCCTAACATACGAGATTTTTGAGATACGAGCCGTCGAGCAATTTTTGCTTTGAAATACGAGCAACATTTAGATAGGAGTAATCTGGCTGCACATAACCTGCCAGTTTACCTGGACTCGAGCGTCTCATAGTTTCCCACGCCTCAAGGTTACAGAACGAATTAAACTCGTATCTCGAGGTACCACTGTAAAAGGCAACCTGTGAGCACAATCTATCCTAACAGTAGGACAGTGAGAAAGAATTCACTTTTTTTTTATGAAAGAAAAGTGAAACATCTCTTTATTCTGATTAGAAACACATGGCAGGTAGACTAGATAGCCTTCTTCTAGAGATGCAATTATCAGTTATCTGATCATTTTTGCCCCTCCTCTTCTTCTGAGCAAGGAAAGAAATGGTTTTGGGTAATATGTGTGTCCATGTGTGTATTTAATGAATTTTTGCATTAGCTGAGATCAGCCTCTTTCTTAAAGTCTAGATTAGATATTATGGGCTCTACCACTCATTGCTTTTCAGTACTTTTGGAAATCCAAAGCCCTCTCTAACCATCTGCCACGTGTCCAAAATGGAAACCATCCCACACGCCACTATATTTTGAATTTAATTTTTTTTAAAAATCACTTTGCAGTGAAAATTATAAAAATAAATGTATTACTCACAATTTATGTGTTCTTGAATATTTTTGATGGAAATTTCTCACGAAAAATGATTTTGAAGTTGGATAAGGACACATATAATACCTTAATCAATAAAGAAAAAAAAAGGAATGGAGGACTTTCTCAATTATGTTTCAAAAAGAAAAATTGGTCCGTAGATGCTTATGGCAGGCAAATACTAACACTACCGTGAATTCTTGTGCAGTTTCCATTCTGTACGTCTTCTGGATCTTTATTTTCAACCTGTGTGCTATTTTCCTAATCTCTACTCATTTTTTAAAAAATAAACTTTTATTGATTTCAGAGTGGAAGGGAGACAGAGCGAAACAGAAACATCACGATGACAGAGAATCATTGAATGGCTGCCTCCTACACTCCCCCTATTGGGAATTGAGCATATGCCCAGGATAGGAATCGAAGCTGAGACCTTTCGGTCCACAGGTCAACGCTCTCTCTATTGAGCAAAACCAGTCAGGGCTCTACTCATTTTTCTCTTTGATTATTTCTTTGTTTCCTCCTGGTATCAGTCCAGCTATTGACCACAGTCCCTTCTCAATTCCTTTTTTTCTCCCTCTGCTCCCACTTGAAAGAGACAGCTTGTGTAGAGGGTTTTATTGACCACGAAGGAGTAAAAATAAGAATGGGATACATTTAAAATCTCGGTATTTAACATTATTCTTCCGAAACAGCCCTCAATTCTTTCTCTTTACAGACGCCTCAGCTTCCTTGGGGCCTATGAGCCAATTTCACTCCACTGTACACACATCAGCAGTTCTTACTGTGCCCCTGTACTTGATCTTCAACTCAGGCTGCTTTTGAGAGGACAACAGGTGCATCCAAGAACTATCCCAGGACAACTGGGGTGCGGTGTCACCCAAACAGCATGCATATAGCTCAGCACTCTACTTACCATCTGATTTTTCCCTCTGATTCTCCTTGTTACTGATATGCTCTAGCTCAGTGGTTCTCAACCTGTGGGTCGCGACCCCTTTGGGGGTTGAATGACCCTTTCACAGGGGTCGCCTAAGACTATTGGAAAACACCTATTTCCCATGGTCTTAGGAACCAACACACTGCTCCTCGGTGTAGCAAAATGTAGTAATGTAGTTTACTGTTGTTATATGAAGACTGTTGCCCATGCTATACCACGATTCAAGACAAAATTTCATTTATTTTAATTAGAAATATCTCCCATTATACCATTACATATTGTTTTTGTGATTAATCACTATGCTTTAATTACGTTCAATTTGTAACAATGAAAATACATCCTGCATATCAGATATTTACATTACAGTTCATAACAGTAGCAAAATTGCAGTTATGAAGTAGCAACGGAAATCATTTTATGGTTGGGGGTTACCACCCCATGAGGAGCTGTCTTAAAGGGTCGCGGCATTAGGAAGGTTGAGAACCACTGCTCTAGCTGCAATCCAGTTTCTAGATTGTTCTTCACTCGAAGCGCTGTCTTCTTTGAGGGATCCGTATTATTGCATTTTTTTCAGAACTTTCCAGCATTTAACTGTGGACCCTCCTCAAGAACTTTGGCTAGAACTGCTGCTATGCCAAAATCCATTCAGTCTTAGAATGATACCCAACCTCAAGCATGTGCACCAGGTCTAACATCCAGCCCTGGACCAGGGATGGGAGGGCACGGGGTGGGGGGAGAAACTAGGAAGGGAAGGATACAACGTTGGCCTTTGCTGAACATTCTCATTTTCAACATGCAGACACTTCAAACAGCATTTTTTTCCCTCTCTCTCATTATCTCCCAACCTTTCAATGAACAGCAACAACCAAAAGCTACACAGAGTTTCTGATTGGTTTTGTAATGAGATCTTTAGCCTAGCTCGCTCATGTTGTGGAAGCCACTTTCCAGGCCATAAACTGCACTAGAGAACCGGGGGTCTTAAAAAACACCCCCGAACAGTGGAGGGCCTCTCAGTAACAGACCCCTCCTCCCTGGCCCCAGGTGGCAGGTGACGTGAGGTGACCGATTATGACAAGATGAGCATTCTGATCTGCGGACTCAGCTGCTTGGTATATTTCTGGGGTTGTGAGAAAAAAAGAAAAAAAAATGAATGTCTTGTTTTTTTCTTCCCCAAACGGGGACCCCTTGGTACTTTCATTATTGATAATTACAAAGAAGAAGGCACTGAAATGCAAAAATTAATGTCCAATTTGCCTTGGAATGGCCTGAAGCAAGTCTGATGGCTATTGCAATGCAATGAAATGACTATTTTAGGAGAGAAACGAACACCTTGATTAAATTCCTCCTGCCCTTACTCCAGGAGGTGCATCCTTGCTTTTGCCTGGTTGTTGCCAAATTTGCAGAGTGCATTTAAAAAGCAAATTAATATTTTAATGATTTTTCTTCTATTTGTAAAGCTAATATCCTTATTACTAGGCAGTAGCATGTCATGATTAAAAGCTCAGGTTCTGAAAGCAGACCTCCTGGGTTCACATAGCTGTTGTGGCAATTGGTAGACTTCTTAACCTCTCAAGGCCTCCACTTTGCTCATCCACAAAATGGGCATAATAGTAGTACCTACCTCTTAACATGGTGACGAAGATTAGCTGAGTGAATACACGTGAAGTTCTTAGAATAGTGCCTAGTAAGGGTTTAGTAAATGGTAGCTAAAAACAACATTTTAGAGCACTGTGCAAATACAGAGAGAAATCAAACAAATACATGTATCGACCTGGAACTGAGCACACTTAACATTTGGGATGTCTTAATTTTGGCTATTGTGTATCTGTGTGTTTGTGTACCTGTATCATACTGTAAACAGGGCTGTATATCTCTCTTTTTTAACTAAAAATTGGTCATTGAGCATTTTTCATGGGATGAAAATTAGCTTTATACTTTTGAGTTGCACAGCATACTAAAACAAGAACTTTAGACAATGATTTATTCTGTAGTACTTAGTATAATTATTTTCATTACTAGTAAATGAGGCAATAGTCCTTAAGTTGGGAGGTTAAAAATAGGCAGACATTCAATCAAGTTTTTGTTGCTTTTTAAACTCCTATGTACCCTAAAGAATCCAGAGGTAATGTTTTCTTCCTTTTCCTTCCTTCCTTCCTTCCTTCCTTCCTTCCTTCCTTCCTTCCTTCCTTTCTCCCTTTCTCCCTTTCTCTCTTTCTTTCTTTCTTTCTTTCTTTCTTTCTTTCTTTCTTTCTTTCTTTCTTTCTTCCTTTTTTTCTCTCTTGTTTCTATGATGCTAAGAGCAGGGTGGTTGGTGAGCTTTTTATCTGAGTGTTTAACCCAGAAAGGATGGAGCAGTGGCGAGAAGAGAGGAACATACTTTGGGAAGATGGACATCATAATATCTGTCTCCTAATACTGTTGTGAAGATTAAATTAAATAAGTCTGCCATATAATGGGCTTAGCCTAGTAAGAGTTTAATAAGTTATAATTAGTATTGTTAATAATAATTTTTACTTATTACTTTAGAGACTATATTTTCCATGCCTCCAAATGAATAGGCAGAAATACATTTAAACATTTTCATTTGCTTCCTTCAGACTTGGTTAGCCCTTTGAAGAAGAGAGAGAAATATCAAAGAATGGAATTTCCCCAATGATTAATTTCCTCACATGAATGGATATCCCGATCCCTCTGATTGATTGTCTACCACTTAGAGATACGAGAAGGAGTTGCCCTCAGGAGGCTATCCAATGGGGTGAGCAGAGTCTGAATGCTAGGGTGCACCATACTCAGTCACCAGCCCTGGGGCTGATGGGACAAAGCTCCATGACCCTCTCTTCTCTTTCCTATTGTCCATTTTAGTGCTCCCTGTCTTTCTCATCTTCTCCCTATTAAGCTCTCTCCTCATGCTTGGACTTATTAACTACTAGAGGAGGGTAGGTCCCAAAGCCTGGCCTGCGCCCACTCGCAGTTTGGGGGACCTCGAGTGATGTCTGACTGATAGCTTAGGCCCACTCCCGATGGGAGCCCAGCTGCTGGCTGAATGGTGCTCCCCCTGTGGGACACACTGACCACCAGGGGGCAGCTCCTGCATTGAGCGTCTGCACCCTAGTGGTCAGTGTGCATCACAGTGACCGATCATTCCACCATTGGGCCAAAACTGGCTCTCTGACATCCCCTGAGGGGTCCTGGATTGCAAGTGGGCACAGGCCAGGCCAAGGGATCCCAACAGTGCATGATCAGGGCCAGAGAGGGATGCGGGAGATTGGCCAGCTGAGATGTCCAGGGTGTGTTTGGCCTGTCTCACTCAGTCCTGATGAGCTAGACCCCAGTAGTAAGCATCTGTCTCCTGGTGGTCATTGCACGTCATAGTGAGTGGTTGAGTGGTCTTAGCATATCATTAGCATATTACGCTTTGATTGTTTGAATGGCCAGTCAACCAGACACTTAGCATATTAGGCTTTTATTATATAGGATTCAATTAGATTTCTTAACTATTCAATTATAGTACCCAGATCATCTTGCTATGTTGTAATCAAAGGAAGGTGAACCATCCTTACTCTCAGTCAATGTGCAGCAAGATAATGAGTCTTGCCCAGCTAGTGTGGCTCAGTGGTTGAGCATCAACTCATGACCCAGGAGATCACGGTTTGATTCTAGGTCAGGGCACATGCCCAGGTTTCAGTCTCCATCCCCAGTAAGGGGTATGCAAATAGCAGCCAACCAATGATTCTCTATCATCATTGATGTTTTTAACTCTCTATAAAAAAAAATCAATAAAACACATAATAAAAAAGATAATGGATCTTGTTTCCCTTAGCTCTACCTGACATTCACGATTGTCATCTATATAAAACATTGACCCACACTGTTCATATGGAGAGTAAACCCTACACTGACCTTATTTTCCCAAGTCTGTAGCTGACCCCATGAACCTAAGAAACAGAGGCAAGGCCAGAGAATTGTTTACAATATGCCCTGTCTTCAAGTGAAGTGTAGAATGTTAACCTCAAACTCACTGGAGGGAGAGGAGGAAAATTCATAAAAACTTTTTTTTATTTCCGATTTCTCTTCTTCTCCTTCTTCCTTCTCTTAAGAAATATTATATGGCCTGGCCAGCATGGCTCAGTGGTTGAGTATTGACCTATGAACCAGGAAGTCACGGTTTGATTCCTGGTCAGGGCATATGCCCAGGTTGGGGACTCGATCACCAGTATAGGCTGTGCAGGAGGCAGCCTGTCAATGATTCTCTCTCATCATTGATGTTTCTCTCTCTTTCGATCTTCCTCTCTGAAGTAAATAAAAATATACCTTTTTTTAAAAAAAAAGAAATATTATACATAGTGTCACATGTCATACTCTCAAATAGGGGAAGGGAGGGAGAGAAGAAGGACCTTGTTTCTATACCATCCTGCAGATGAACTGTTATAGTTTGAGGCACAGAGAAGATATTTTCTAGATGGACCAAGACTGCATAGAATCTTAAAATATACATATATATATATATATATATATATATATATATATTCAAAAAGCATTATTTTGCAGATTGATATTGTCAGTACTACCATTTCAGGATGTGTAGGGACAAAACTCTTTGGTCAAATATGTCATATAGCTCCTTTGTGGGAATAGTAATTCCGCCATGTTAAAGAGTCTGGAGTGAAATCCCGTGGTAAAGTAATAGGCTAATTATGTTTCTTTCCTTACCCAGGCAGAGTTTATTTACCTGGGCTCTTCCTACCTCCCCTCCTTTCCTGTCTTCCTTTCTCCTTCACTCCCCTTTCTTCTTTTCTCCCTCCTTCCCTTCCTTTCTTTCCTATCTCTCTCATGGCAAACCTATTTCTCTGTTGTATGAAGCAACAAATCAGAGCTCTTTGCTCTAGTCCTCTTTGCTATTTCCCATTAGCAAGCATCCCCTGGCTGTGGCAGCCCATGGCTTTACTCTTGAACTTGCCTTCGCTTGTCTATATGTGCCTTCCTTACTGACTCTATCCTGCTCGACATACCATGAAAGACAGAGGTGTGAATCTGACAGGCATGTGCCATGAAGGCGCATGTAATCTAAGGAGTCGAGATAAGAGATATACACAATTTCTGAAAAATACGAGGTAGAAAAGGGGAAATCTCATTTGATAATGGTAGATAGCCATGGGCATCAGTAAAAGTAAATGTATGATCTTTGACTTTTCTCCTTCAGTTACTAAGAAGTGATTCAAAGGAATTGTCACATTTTATTTTTCAGGCATGGGCATGTTATAGTTACTAAAGGGCTTCTGTTATTTCTTCAGAATAAATAGAGGATTGTATAAGGCTACCGTTAGGCCAGGAGCAAGTACCTTTTGACATGGTTTCTATTGAGTAGCAGAGAGCTGTGCCCTTCACTTTCCTCCTCTCTCTCCATCCATTCATCCTCTGACCTTTTCAACTTTTGCCTGTTCTAATAATGCTTTGCTTTCTTTTCCTTTTTTTTTTGTTTTCTTTCTTTTCCACCCTGTCCCCTTTCCCACGTACCATGATAAATATATCATCTTACTTCCCAAAGGGACACTATGAGTTAGCTACTCTAATTATGTTCTTTATCGGAGGAGAGTTTTGTGGGAAAGTCAGTGGCACGCCCAAGGCTACACAAGAAATAAAGGCAGAAGCAGATCTCAAGCCTAAGTCCGTCTGACAAAGGTGTGTGCTTAAGCACAAACCTCTTCATGTCTCAGTGTCACTGAGCTTCTGATGGTAGTTAATAGTCAAAGGCAAAATGTGGCCCATCTCTGACCCGACTCAGCTCCTCAGGTGTTGATGCTGTAAGAAGAAAAACATAGGAGAAGTGCAAATCAAGAAAAGTCAGACTACCATTTCCACTGAAAGCTATATACTAGTGTGTGCTGATATGTCTTAGCAAACACACACACACACACACACACACACACACACACACACACACGCGTGCGCATACACACGGAGACAGAAATTCTCAACATGGTTACTAGCTAGATGTGGCTAAAATGATCAATGTAGTGTATCTCATTCTGCTACTGTACCTCCTTATAACAACTGGAACTTCATATTCTGAGACCTGATTTTCATGCTTACCTGGCAATGCCTTGCAGTCCTATCTTCTGCTGCTGGCATGCCATATTCACTCGGTGATCCTTAAACAGACACATCCAGGGTGCCTGCTGGATGCACAACGTGCCAGATCTCTGTGTCTGTGACTTTGCTTTAAGGAATTTCTTAGTCTCTAGGGTGAAGCAGACAAAGTAAACAGGTGCTTATAAGACCATGGATAAGTTATAAGCAACACAGGCCAAGAAATGCATATTTTTCAAACGTTTTCTTCCCAGTCTTCTACTTTGCTAGGTATTTTACTAGGATTATGTAATGGTCATTGTGGCTCCAGGTGGTAAATTTATTTTGACTGCAGTGATGTGAAAACTAAGCCTCAAAGAATGTATGTGTGTCATGGAGGTCTCAGTGGGAAAGCAAACAGCTGGCACATTCAAATGAGTACCAAAGTGTGGTTTTTCAAAAGCCTGGTGGTTTGGTGAGCCACAAGGTTTGGTGCAGTGAGTAACCTAGAGCCAGTGAAAGAAGAGTTGTCACTATTTCTTTAAAAAAAAACACAACAGGTTTTTATTGATTTCAGAGAGGAAGGGAAAGAGAAAAAGAGAGAGAGAGAGAGAGAGAGAAAGAGAGAGAGAGAGAGAATATGAGAGAGAATTATTGATCAGCTGCCTACTGCACATCCCCTATTGGGGATTCAGCCTGCAACCGGAGTATATGCCCTGACCTGGAATCAAACCATAAACTCCTGGTTCATAGGTTGTCCCTCAACCACTGGGCCATGCTGGCTGGGCGAGCTGTCACTATTTCTAGGCCTGGAGTGACAGCGGAAGGGAGAGGTTCCTGGTACCCAGAACGAAAGAGTCACGCAGAGACAGGCTCCTAAAGAGCAATGTCATGTGTTTGAAGGTCACAGAGAGCCGAGCTGACCTCACAGGATGGAACCAGGGGAGTATCCACCTGCTTGCACCCACCTTTCCCTCCTTCCGGTCTCCTGCCTGTGTCTCTCCTATTGAATGACAAAGGAGCCCATGGATTCCATAGTAACAGCCCTTGTCCAGTCAGGATGGAGAGTGGTGGATCTGGAAGGGGGCAAACATAAAACACGCAGGGCCTGTTGATATTTACAGTAGACCAGTCAGTCGTTTAAAGATGAGATAATTCATCAATCCAAAATGTGTTCTAGAACCTTCCAGCTTACTAAAACCTTAAGCTGTAATGGCCATGCCTGCTCTTGGCGGTCCCCAGCTGCTGTGGTTTTGCAATGTTACCTAACTGTGGGCAACCGTGTTTGCAGTCTTTCCTTTGAGTCACCCTCATGTTGCATGCTCCCTTCTGCTCATTTCACAACTGCTCTCTCACCTACCTTTTCACAACATCAGCTTAGGAGGGCAAAACTGGCACAAACTCTATGCAAATGTTTTCGCAAGTGAATCCATTAGCATTTCCCTCTTCCTTAGAGGCTCCTGTTTTCTTCTCTTTCTTTTTCTGCCATTGGAAGCACAGTACCCAGACGAAGCTGAGATGACTTGATGGCCTCTTGAACTCATGCTGTTTGTGATGTCAGTAATAAAATACCGACTTACCAGTTCATGAAACCTTATGCTCTTATCGGCATTTTACCGTTTATCATAGCATCCATTTCCCACCTCACTGGCTTGGCCTGCTTCGGCTGCTTTATATTTATCAAAATGGAAATCCTCATTCAAATAGCATCTAAAACTTTAGTGCAATCCAATAACCATCAATGAAGCACCTACGATGCGCCAGGCTCAATTCTCAGTACAGACACTTAGTGGACATCCGTGCGGAAAAATACAACCATCTCTATTCTTGTCGAGTGAAAATGGAAAACAAAAACTACACAGAAAGGAACATGGATTATAAAGAATGATTGAGTGGGATAAGTGCTGTATAAAAAGGAAAAGAGCCAAAACCGGTTTGGCTCAGTGGAGAGAGCGTCGGCCTGTGGACTGAAAGGTTCCAGGTTCGATTCCAGTCAAGGGCATGTACCTGGATTGTGGGCACATCCCCAGTAGGCAGCTGATCGATGTTTCTCTCTCATCCATGTTTCTAACTCTCTATTCCTCTCCTTTCCTCTTTGTAAAAAAAATAAATAAAATGTATTTAAAAAAAAAAAGGAAATGTAGGGCTGGGAGAATAGTGGTGGGAAAAGATATAGTATCAAATTTAGACCAATTGCTTAGAGAAGACCTTATGAGAAAGTGACATTTAAGCAAAGGTCAAGAAGAGATGGGGAAAGAAACTCCATGGATATGAGAGAAGATGGTTCCAAGCAGAGAGAATGGACAGGACCATACCTGCCTTGTTTCACTAGGAAACCAGTGAGAGGGGGAGCAGGGGGAAATGGAAGTTGGATTTGAAGATAAGAAGGTAAGACACAGGGATCCTATGAAGGTGTTAAGACCATTGGAAGGACTATGTTTTCTCCCCTCAGTGAGATGGGCAGCCAGCGGTGGGCTTTGATCCAAGAGGGTCCTATGTGCCTCATATTTTCAGTCCATTTTCTCTTTTTGGTTAAGGATGGATTATAGCAGGACAAATGCCAAAACTAGGCGACATCAAATGATAAAGTATATACTTGATATGTTCGAAGAAGAGCACTGTTGAAAGTAGAAGAATCAAGATAGGATGTAAAGTTGTCTTTTATTTATTTATTTAGTTAAAATATATTTTATTGATTTTGCACAGAGAGGAAGGGAGAGAGATAAAAAGTCAGAAACATCGATGAGAGAGAGACATCGACCAGCCGCCTCCTGCACGCCCCACTGTGGAGGTATGTCCACAAGCAAGGTACATGCCCTCAACCGGAATCGAACCCGGGACCCCTCAGTCCGCAAGCCAACGCTCTATCCACTGAGCCAAACCGGTCTCGGCTAAAGTTGTCTTTTCAAACTCCATCTAATCCTGTTATTCCCCTGCTTAAATACATGTGTGGCTCCATTCACCTAGCACTCACACATAGATTCATTCATTCAGCTAGTTATTGAAAAAGGTTCCTACATGGCCTCCACATGCCAGCCACTGTTCCTGATGCCGGTAATGTGACAGTGCACAGATACACCCAGCCTGCACCGGTGAGCTGGCATTATCACTGGGAAGACAATTCAAAAGCATTCTAGCCCTAACCCATTTGGCTCAGTGGATAGAACATCAGCCTGCGGACTGAACGGTCCCAGGTTCCATTCCGGTCAAGGGCATGGACCTTGTTACAGGCATACCCCCAATAGGGGGTGTTCAGGAGGCAGCCGATTGATGTTTCTCTCTCATCTGATGTTTCTAGCTCTCGATTCCTCTCCCTTCCTCTCTGTAAAAAAATCAATAAAATAGATATATTAAAAACAAAACACACACACGAAAGCATTGTAGTTCCTTCAGTATGGGGTACTCAGTGTAACAACTTCTTTCTTCATGTGCAGTCTTACTACATCACTGGACATTCTCAAAACACACCCAACTTGCACCGGGAGAATGGGATCCGATTCTTCTTGCCTGAAATACCCTTCCCTCAGACCCATCCTCCTTTCCCACCAGGGAACAGCATCTGGCTTATGATGCCATCTCTTTCTTTCTTGAACTCCCCAAACAATGTACTTATCCTGCTGGAATAGCTCCTAGAGCGTAGTGATGGGACCTGTGTATACAAGGGTTTTCATTGGTACGATGGGCGCTTCTGGGGACACCTTATAGCCCCAGAATCCCGCTCAGGGCAGCTGAATTTGTGTGTATAAGGGTGACACGGTGAGATGTTTGGGGAGTTGAAAATGAATTCAGTAACTAAGGAATGTTTTGGGGAAATAAGAAAGGCCCACTCACAACAATTAGAGCGCAGGAGACAGTATGTAATCAAGGACTGAAATGCTGCAAACTGTACATCAATGGGGAGGAGACCATGTGTTCTGGAAGCTCTGAGAGAGGCAGAGGTGCATTTGAATTTGTTGGGTTCGTAAAGCACATAAAGGAAACCTGTGCATTTAGTGTGTCTGTGGCAGTACTGGAGGGCCAGAGGCGGCGCATCCAGATGGTGAGAAATGGCCATCGTTTTGTGGAGGAAAGGTCGGTCTCGAGTTTGAGGAGGCCTTGATGAGACAGTCTCTAGCACCCCTTGAAAAATGAGGCTCTGGTCTCGAATTGCTTCCCTCTGTAGCCTGTCAGCTCGCGTTTGGACAGTCTTTTGTCTGCGTAGAAGAGTTCAGCTCTGACTTTGACTAAGTGGAAGACATCTCAAGGCAATCAGGACATGATCTTGGGTTTTCCTGGAAGCCTGCATGGCGATTGAAGCCAGTAAGGCAGCCACTAACCTCTTTTTAGTGACGCTGCTATGGAATTTGAAATCATTTGCGATGTCCAGAAGGCTTTCTGAATTTTCATTTACTGGTAAATTTAGTTGGTGACATTTCCTTAAATGGTAGATCAACAGCATCATGGAAGTTCAATGCAGTCCAGTCTATTAATGCGACTCCTGCTTTATGGAGGTGGGCACGATGTAGTTCTTTGAAAAATGATCACCTAAAATTTTCTTCCCCGAAAACGGTCAGGACAGGATATATTTATGCAGTTTCCCTTTGACACTATATTCCATATCATCAATCTATCCATCCCTTTTTACATAATTACCGCAGCAAGTTATTACAGAAGGAAAGGAGATGTGGGCTGAAAATTACCGATTTAGAACCCAAAATAGCTTTGTGACTTAAAACATCTGATCTCAGTTCGTTCTGCTTTGAAATGGAAATATTACTTAGCATTATCTGACCTGTCCTCTGGGATGATCAAGTGAGCTAATGAGTAGAAAAATGCTTTATGAACTGTAATGCAATAAAAAAAAAACAAAAAAAAAACATTGGTTATTGTTAGGACTCTTACACTTTTTCCTTTGTCTCTGTGAACAAAATTGGCATGTGATCTGATATTAGGTTGTTGTTATAGTTATAGCATATGAAGAAAATCAAACACTCATGAGACTCTTCCTGTAGCTCCTTCATAAACATGACTTCATACAGGAAAAACTTTAAATATTTCTCTCTCTCTTCCTGTCTCTCTCTTTCTCTCTCTCTCTCTGTCTCGCTTTCTCTCTCACACACACACAAGGCCACTTGTAACAATACCTCCTTCAGTTTCATTGTCAGCCCTCTAAAAGGCTTGGGTGACAATTTTGAGGAGGATTATCTCATTTTTCTTCAGAATTCTAAGATAAATCATTTATTCTAGTATTAAACCACAGCCCTGGGGATATGATTTCTACACGTTAAAATAACTCCTGGTTTATAATTTCATTTAAATCATCACACCTGAGGTTCGTAATCAAGGCCAGAAGACATTCAAAGCAAGTCCGCATTGTGTGCCTGCAATCCTTTATTCATGTGGGAGTTAAGTAATGGGTTTTAGCTTTGTATTCCTCATGCGCTAGGTGACATTAACCATGTCAGTAGATTCTGTGACTAGAGAACTCTTCAAATAATACAATACATTTTTATTGCATTTTTACTGTGTGTCACCCAGTGTGCTAACACCTTACAAATATCATCTCTTAATGCTCCAATAAACACTTTAGGGTAGGTACTATTGCTCCCCATTTTTTTTGGGGGGGGGGGCGGAGATTGAAAAAAAACTAAGGTTTGGAAGAAGATGCCACTTATACAAGGTCATGCACTTTATAAATAAAGAACCTGACCTAGGATTCTCTGAACTCAGGACCTCTTCATCTTTTTAAAAAATATATTTTATTCATTTTTCCAGAGAGGAAGGGAGAAGGATAGAGAGCTAGAAACATCAATGGGAGAAACATTGATCAGCTGCCTCTTGCACACCCTCTACTGGGGATGTGCCTGCAACCAAGGTACATGCCCTTGATCGGAATTGAACCTGGGACCCCCCAGTCCGCAGGCCGACGCTCCATCCACTGATCCAAACCGGTTTTGGCCAGGACCTCTTCTTTTAACTCTATTACTTTTCTGCCTCAGAAATGAAGGAGCAGTAACGTATTCTACCAATGTTAGTATCCGCTGAGTGTCTTAGCTTAGAAATATCTGTATTCATGTTTCCCATCAGCAATATTTGACCCATACCTTGATACATATATGAAAGAGTGGCAAAAACAATTTTCTATTTTACAAAAAGATATCTTTATATTGACTTCAGAGAAGAAAGGAGAGAGAGAAACATAAATGATGAGGCAGAATCATTGATCGGCTGCCTCCTGCACACCCCCTGCATTGAGCCCACAACCCAGGTATTGAACCATGACCTCCTGGTTCATAGGCCAACACTGAACCACTGAACCAGCAACAATTTGCTATTTTTACCATGTCAAAGAATACTTTGTTATTCTCCTCTTCTTAATGTTCTATAAGAATCATCATTTGCATACAATCAGTAAATTCAGAGGTTTTGGTTCAATGATAGTCTGTGGACCTTTATAGACACAATTAATTGTACTTCTGAAAAGGACTGAGTTTAAAGGATGCTTAGATTTTAAAAAGCAAGCAAATACAATAACTACTGATAGATAAATGACTGTCCGTGTTCTTGTTTTTTGTCTTTAAAGTTTTATTGTTATTTCCCTTCAATCCAATTTATTAATTTATTGCATAGGATGAGCACTGACCCTGTGCGGACACTTTCCTAGAACCAAGGGACATGACACTAATCAGAGAAGCATGACCCCTCTAATGTTGAAATTAGTCAGTAACAGTAAACAAATAAATAGTAGTTGTAATTGTGATGTATGCTGAAAAGAAATGTCAACATAGTGTATTATTTTCCTAGAGCTACCATAATAAATGACCACCAACTGGGTGGCTTAAAACACACAAAAAAATGTTTATTTCCTCATAGTTCTCGAGACCAGACGTCTGAAGTCAGGATAGAGGCAGGGCATGCTCTCTCTGACCTCTGTAAGCAAGGATCCTTCCTTGCCTTCTCTGGATTCTAGTACTTCCTGCAATCCCGGTGTTCTTGGCTTGTGGGTGCATCATTAGTCATATGGCTTTCTCCTCCCGGTGTATCTTCACATCCTCTTTCCCCTATACACAGCTCTCTCTGTCCAAATCTTTCCTTTTGAAAGGATCCCAGTCATTTCATATGGAGGCCCACTCTAACAATGTAGTTGTAAATGGATGACCACTGAACTCTGTCTCCAGGGAAGGTTACTACTTCATTCCCTTTCCTTCTATCTAGGCAGCTGTTTCCAAATTCAGAATGTTCCATTGTTGAATGTGTATTTTAAATAAAATATCACTAACATGAAAATAACTCCTGCTAACAGGTGCTTATCATTTGTCAAGCACAATGTAAATTATTTTAATGATTTTTTTATTTTTTATTTTTTTTAAATATATTTTATTATTTTTTTACAGAGAGGAAGGGTGAGAGATAGAAAGTCAGAAACATCGATGAGAAAGAGACATCGATCAGCCGCCTCCTACACGCCCCACAGTGGAGATGTACCCGAAAGCAAGGCACATGCCCCCAACCGGAATCGAACCTGGGACCTTTCAGTCTGCAAACCGACGCTCTATCCACTGAGCCAAGTCGGTCTCGGCTTTAATGATTTTTTTTAAATTAGCAAGTCTAGCAAAAAATATTGCCCTGGGCACATTTCAGTAGGTGATTCTAATTATCACTAGAATTTCTTTCTATTCATAAGTTTTTGCCTGCTTCACTAAATTTAATATCTTAATTTTTTTAAACCCAAGCTTAATGCTGATCTTCTGAGCGATGTTATTTTATGTATTAAGTAAATGATAGCAACATGTAAAAAGAAAGGATGAAAATGTGTAGAAATCTGTTTCTAATCAAGTTTTTTGATGAAACAATTATCAAGCTCTACCCAACAATATAACAATTCCTAAAAATTATTATATAATAACTTTTCTTCAGTTTTTTAATGGGCCTCTTCACTGAAAAGTCTAATGTAGCCTTCTCAGAATAAGCTTCTGGGAACAAATACCAATGTCAGTGCTTTGGGTAAAGGGGACAATGATCCCACTTTCTCACTATGTATTATTTCTGTCCTGACCATTGGGAAAGTATAGAATTTATCTATAATAATAAAAGCCTAATATGTTAATTAGACCAGAGTTCCTTCCGGATGTCCTTCTGGACAAAGCTGGGGCTGAGAGAGAAACCCCAGTCAGTGGCCAGAGGGAAGCCCGGGTCCCAGGTGCCAGAGGGAAGAAAGGGCTACTCTTGCACGGATTTCATGCATCAGGCCTCTAGTTAGCATATAAAGGCTCTGAGAAGTCCTGCAACAAAGGAGTCTCCTGTGCTTCCATGCCTATTCCCTGCAATGTCTGTACTCACAGACATCCTCTCCGATTATACCTCCTGCACAGCGAACAAAGCAGTCTCATTTTGTTTCTGGCTCATGTGTCGGGAAGATAGAGTGAGCCTGACATTTTCTCAGAGGCAGAATGTAAATCCACAGGTAAACTCCCACTTGGTGGCCACAGGTAGAATGTCTCTTTTCTCTTCCCCGGGATTTCTAATTTTCTTAGAAACACCATGTCCTCGCAGTAGACCTTGGGAGTTCTCCGAGCATCGGTTTAACCGCGGGGACATGAGCATCGCTTTGGTTTGCACTTCACAGATATTTCAGGGGTGTCCTCCATTCTCTCTCTCACTTTTCCTTTTGTCGTTTCTTTTCCTTTCCTCTCTGGTTACCTCCACCGTCTTCCTCTCAGTGTAGCTTCTCCATGAGACCTGTTCCCTTTTAGCCCACCATGCAATTTTGAGGCCTTGATTTAAAATAGGCCCTGCAGATGTTTTCCCTAAGTGAGCCCTTTAAAGCTTCTCCTTGAGTACACAAGGTCCTTGCTTTTGTGTTTACCACTGGCACAGAGTTAGCATCCAAATTAATGTGCATCTATGACCGCCTGGAACAAAGCAGGGATTGTGTGATGACTCATGGGCTAAACTGCTTTCCTTCCTTTTAACAATTCATATGTGTGTGTTGGGTTACAGGAGGATGTATACAGATATTCAAAGCAGAGGCCCACTCACAATTACCACCACGTTAGGTCGAGTTTTAGCACTATTATCATGCACAGCCCAAATAAGACTCTGCTCAATAACACCTCACACTATATGAATTATTTGAGCTGTATTATTATATTTATTATAAATCCACGTTGGCATTACCAGTGTATTCTTTACCCAAAGAAACTAAATGTGTCTCCTAATTAAAGTCTAACATTAGCTTGTGTCTGCAAATAGGAAAAATAATTAGAAAGTTCCCAAGCCCAGCCAGTGTTGCTCAGTGGTTGAGCATTGACCTATGAACCAGGAGGTCGCTGGTTTGATTCCTGTTCAGGGCACATGCCCAGGTTGCAAACTCGATCCCCAGTGTGGGGCATGCAGGAGGCAGTCAATCAGTGATTCTCTCTCATCATTGATGTTTCTCTCTCTCTCTCTCTCTTTCCTCCCTACTCTCTGAAATCAATAAAAATATATTTAAAAAAAGAAAGTTCCCAAATTAGCATCCTAATAATCCAGCAGTAATAGATGCTCCTCAGTGGTTTGTTAGAAACAAATGCCTTTCCATATGATTTGTGCCTATAAGGAATGGGATGACGTGTGAATTTCAGCAGAGATGCATTTTATATCCTTTTTTAAGTGGGGAACTAGATTTGGGCAAGAGGTTACAGGGTAAGATCCATAATAGGTAATGTTATAACTCTTCACAACAGAAAGACAAAGAGGACCTCAACTGACAAATGGATCCCACTATAAGCACAGCACAGTGAGCAGGCTTTATCAAACCAACGCATTACATTGCACATATATACACTTATATGTGCACAATGCACATACATTCATCTACCTACCAAAATAAAAAATGTGAACACTTCTATGGTGAAAACTTACTAAAGAGTTAAATAATTTTTTCTTAGAGAATGTTCATATCTTAGAGTTCATTCTTTCCACCTTTCAAATATTTGTGTAATGAAACTCTATGTCATCCTATATAATAAAAGCCTAATATGCAAATTGTCCAAACGGCAGAATGATTGGTCACTATGATGTGCATTGACCACCAGGGGGCAGATATTCAATGCAGGGGTTGCCCCCTGGTGGTCAGTGCACTCCCACAGAGGTAGCACTGTTAAGCCAGAAGCCAGGATCATGGCTGGTAAACACAGCAGCAGTGGGGGGAACCTCTCCTGCCTCTATGGCAGTGTTAAGGATGTCCAACTGTTGTTTTAGGGGTGTAGTGGGCCTAAGCTGTCAGTCAGACATCCCCCAAAGACCCCCAGACTGTGAAGAAGGCACAGGCTGGGCTGAGGGACCCCCTCCCTCTGAGTGCATGAATTTGATGCACCGGGCCTCTAGTATGCTATCAAAATCAATCCCCTGGACATAGTTTTAAAGTAATTCCTACGTGTATATTAATATCTTGTATTCCCCCAGGTGCCATGATTTTACAGTTGTAATATTGAAACTGTTTTCCAAAGAAAAATTAGTCTGCCACATGACTGACAAATGAGCTAGTTAACAGGAGACACGCACTCCTTCAGAAAACCTGGGTCCTGCTTAAAAGCTGTCTATATCTCAGAAAAGAAAAAGGACTAAATATTGTATAGTCTTAGGATCTTCTATAAAGGTACATACATGTATGTAAGTCCATGGGAATATATGCTCATTAGTCTTTATAGCTATTATCAATTAAAATGTCCCATGACAAAGTTACATTATAGCACCAAGAGTGAGAACTAGTCATGCAAAAATTGAAAGGGAAACGCTGAAGTAAATCTGAGGCCCAGGGTGACATTACCTCACATAAGGGCAATGAGAAGGTGACGGCTTTTAATTAAAATGGAACCCCTGTGTCTTGACGGCACTGATTCCATTTTGCCTACCTACCCCTTTTGGAAATCATCGATTTAAAAGATGTAATTAACAGAAAATTAAAGATTCCTTTTTATTCTGGGTTCCTTTCCTTTCCCGGCCCAACCCCTCAGCTGGTGTGGAGCCTTTTAAGTTGTGTTTTAAGCCACAGGAGTTTGGGTCATTAATTGGCCCAGTAGGACAATGATCATGCACTCTGATGGGGGCATCTGACCCTTCCCAGGGCAGGAGCCTCTGGCTGAGTCAAAGGCAGGGAACCTTCGCCCTCTGGGCTTCCAGTTTTAAGAAGCTCAAAGGAAGGCCCCTGCCCACGGTGGGGATGTTTAGGGTCCTTTCCTTCTCTTAGATGTGACTGGTCCACACAGCTGTGAAGTCGGTTCATTGATGTGCAGCCAAGGGCCCGAGGAGGTTTGGATTCCAACTAGAGCAAAATGAAAGGTCCCCACTTTAGTCAGTCCCAAGCCACAGATGCTACATTGGCTACTGAACATCCCTACACAGAACCCCGTTTCTTTTCACTCTGTCGCATGAATCCAGTCTAAATCCCTTCACCCTAAATTTTAGTCTTTTAATGACATTGTACATCTTGCCACTTACCCTTCTTTAATTGTGTTTACAGTATATTCACCCTAGCCAATCTGCTCCGTGGTTAGAGCATCAAACAAAGGACTGTGGGGTCTCAGGTTCAATTCTGGTCAAGGACACATACCTTAAGGTTTTAGGCCCGATCCCTGGTGCGGGTTGGGGCTTGTCAGGGAGGCAACCAATAGATGTGTCTCTTGCACATCAATGTTTTTATCTCTCCCTCTCACTTCTACTGTCCATGAAAATCAATGTGATGGATGGACATATATACACACACACACACACACACACACTATATATATATATATATATATATATATATATATATATATATATATATATATACACACATACATACACATACATACATACATACATACAGTGGTACCTCAAGATAAGAGTGCCCTAACATATGAGATTTTTGAGATACGAGCCATCGAGCAAGCGATTTTGCTTTGAAATATGAGCAACATTTGAGATAGGAGTAATCTCTTGGATCAGCTGGCTGCACACGAACCACCAGTTTACCGCGACTCCGGTGTCTCATAGTTTCCCACATCTCAAGGCTCAAGGTTATGGAACGAATTAAACTCGTATCTCGAGGTACCACTATATATATATATATACATATATATATATATCCCTAGTATGTATGTATGTGTGTATGTATATGTATATATACACATACATACACATACATACACACATACATACACAAATACATACACAGTGCCCAGTGCACAAATTCATGTACCTTGAAAGCAACTGCGGGCCATGAAGCTGCTCTTGGCTCATCCTCTCCACCCCCATCTAGTCCCTCCCACTGTGGCCCCTGGTCCTGTCTGCTGGGGTCAGGGCTCCCACTCACTGATAGTGCCAGTCCAGCTCACACTGACTGAGAGCACGAAGCTGTTGGGGCTGACGCCAGCAGCAGGTGTGAGCAGGGCCAGTGCCATCAGTGGGTGCGAGTGGCAGCTGCTGCCCTGACCGCTCTTCAGGAGCAGGGGTGATGAAGCCCTCAGGAGTGATCAGGGCTGGCAGCCGCTGCTCACACCCACTGATAGCTTCAAGCGATCAGGACCAGCACTGGGCACTGGCAGCAGGTGCAAGCTGCGGATCTGGCACCAGCAGCGGGTGTGAGAGGTGGTTGCTGACCCTGATCTTTCTTCAGGAGCAGGGGGAGGGGGAGAAGCCCTGAGGGGCTACTGGGATTGGCAGCTGCTGCTCACACCTGCTGATGCTATCAAGTAAATGGGGCCCGCACCAGGAGCCAGGAGTGGGTTTAAGCTCCAGGATGGTCCATGGTGTGCTTCCGCTTAGGTCTGGCACCCCCACTCACCTCTCCAGCATCCAGCCACAGCAGACACCAACCATGTCCCACATCTGCCCCTTGGTGGTCAGCACACATCATAGTAACCGGTTGTTCCAGTTGTTCCCCTGTTCAGTCTATTTACATATTAGCCTTTTATTATTTAGGATACACACACACACACACACACACACACACACACACACACATACACACTCACTGAGTGGCCAGATTATTATGGTCTTTGAATGCATAATAATCTTGCCATCAGTGTATATCCTATATAATAAAAGGCTAATATGCAAATTGTCCCCTTGACCAGGAGTTCCACCAGCAGGCAGGCTGGCCAACCACCCATGTCCTTTCCCCCTAGCCAGGCTGACTGGATCTCGCCCATGCATGAATTCATGCACTGGGCCTCTAATATATATATATATATATATATATATATATATATATATATATATACATACATACATACACACACACACACACTGAGTGGGCAGATTATTATACCTTCAAGATCATAATAATCTAGCCACTCAGTATGTGTGTGTGTGTGTCCTAAATAATAAAAGGAAAATATGCAAATAGACCCAACAGCATATCCATCCTCAGGTAAGGATTAACAAAACAAAACAAAACAAAACAAAAACAGTACATATTTGATTTTGCCAAGAGCCTTAAAATAACCTGTGCCCCTCAGTAAAAAAAGCTTTCTCTCTAATCATGTTTTCTCTTTTGATTCCTTATTTATTCCATATCTCCTTGTTAAAAAATACTATGGGTTTGAAGTGAAATGATCCTTAAGAAACTGCCCTGTTCTACCTGAATTTGACCAGGATCCAGTATTGAACCTCATCCTGTTCTGTTCACCCATTGATTTTGCCTTTACTACATTCCCACCACCTCTCCAGAGCCTCTTTTGTCTTAAAATCTTACCACCAGTGGGTCTATGGGTAAACGTGTCCCAAACTAGAAAATGGGGGACTATCTAGGCCCGCCTTCTGTTGGTGTTTTAAAAAATCGTTTCCTTAGTGTCTTGTATTAGTGACTAATTTTCATGTTGACACATTTATCCAAACATAGCATCACATGTTTACAAACATCTTAGCTGGAATTAATTAAATCAAGGGGTTTAAAAATAGCTATTAATGATGAACCTCATCCCATTATTTGGGGAATATGCAAATGAGCAATATTTTCCATTCCCTGCCTTCACTGACACACAGTGCTGCCACCCACTACATCTGCTGTAATGTCACGGAGAAAAATGCTTTAAAAGGAGTCTATGTGCAACAGTTTTCCCTGCTGGGGGAGCAGTGGCAGAATTCTAGATCACATTCTGGGGTAAGAGCTATAGGTCTTCTGGCCACTGTCCAGGACTGGTGAGGCTAAGGTTGGCATTACTGATGAACATATAGTGGGAGTACTGTAATTGTACTCTGGGATTCTCCTGTTGAAATGCCTCTTCAGGGACAGGATTTGTAGGAGACATTTAGTGATCCTAGCATGTGGCTATCTGGCCAAATATTATAGATATCCTATAGCAGTAGTTTTGACCCTTTTTGTCTGTGACCTATAACAAAAGTATACTTACATATTAAGTCAGTTATAAACACACTAGGGTCCCAGTGCACAAATTTGTGCACCTTGAAAGGAACTGTGGGCTGTAAGGCTGTGATGGCACAGGGGCAGGTCTCAGCCAATCATCTGTACCCCTGCTTGGCCCCGCCCACTGTGAACCCCAGTCTCCTGTCTGCAGGCAGCCCCATTCCCACTGCCACAGCTCCCACATGTTGACAGCACCGGCCCTGCTCACACCCACTGACATGATCACCCCTCAGGAGCAGGGGGATGTGGGGAAGCCCCTGGGGTTGACCGGGACCAGCAGCTACTGCTCATACCCACTGATGGTGCTGAATGATTGGGATTGGTTTTGAGTGCCAGCAGTGGGTACAAGTGGGACCAGCAGCAGGTGTAAGAGGCAGCTGCTGGCCCCGATGACCCCTCAGGAGCAGGGGAAGATGGAGAAGCCTTGATGGGTGATAGGGAGGTTACAGCAGTTGCAAGTGAAGCTGGCACCAGCAACAGATGCAAACACAGGGCAGGACCATGGCGTGCAGGAGCAAAGAATTTTCAGTAACACCGGAGGCTTGCCCTTGATGATAGCAACCAGGGCCCTGTCTAGTGCCTCCACTCACCTACTCCACCATCCTGCCATGGCCAATGCCCACTGTGTTCCATGCTATGCCACCTGCTGCTGATGCCTCCCATGTTTCTGTGCTTGCCCCCTGGTGGTCAGCTCATGTCATAGCAACCAGTTGTTGAGTTGTTTAGTTGTTCTGCCATTGGGTCTATTTGCATACAGTGGTACCTCGAGATATGAGTTTAATTCGTTCCGTAACCTTGAGGCGTGGGAAACTATGAGACGCTCCAGTCTCGGTAAACTGGTGGGTCGTGTGCAGCCGGCCAATCCACGCCATTACTCCTATCTCAAATGTTGCTCATATTTCAAAGCAAAAATCGCTCACTCGACAGCTCGTATCTCAAAAAATCTCGTATGTTAGGGCACTCGTATCTCAAGGTACCACTGTATTAGGGTTTTATGTATATAAATAAGTTTATAAGCCAATTATAAACTATTCCAATGTATAATACACTTGGATATACTCTATTCTGTTCTCTTATATTTGTATTAAATGCAGGTCATAATCTAGGAATTGCTTTCGTGGCCAGTAAGTGGCCACTGCCTCCTTTGAAAATCATTGTCCTATAAGGTTGCAGTGCTGCGGCTACTCAGATCATGTTCATATTTCTTATCCTGTTTGATTATCACAGCTGTCTGACTCTGGGGGATTTTTTTTAACTTTTTATGTTAGTATTTAATATTATAAGGAGAGAATTACACATCTCAGAAGCATACATATCTACGACATTTCACAAATTGAACACAATCAGACGACCAGTGCCCACAACAGGAAACTGGACAATGCCCTCACCTCAGATGGTCCCCTGTACACCTCCCAAAGGTGATCTTAGAATTGTGCCTACCACAATGGAAAATATTTTCCTATGGGATCCTTCTAACCAGGTACCAGTAATTGCAGTATGCTATTATAAATCAATGTCTACTCATAGGATATATTAACTCTACCAGCAACTTACCATCCGATTCATTTACCACCCTCTGAGTTTCATAAAATATGCATATCATATTCACATGTGCACAGTTGAACATATGTAAGATTCTTCTTCATTTCACATCCTATTGTAGGACTGGAATCAGCTGCGATTTAATGTATATGCTTGATGCCTTGCAACCGAGTCATTATAAGCACAGATATTTTACAAGCCAGTGATTCCTTCAACGGGGAGTGTATATTACCTTACTCTCACCTCCAATACGAATAAAGAGAGACTCAGAACATCAAAGGAGGCGGTGGCTCCTTTTGAGATGCAGCATACTTTGTCACAAACCTTCTGAGAGAGGGCCAATCTTTATGAAAATCAGATCTTCCACATCACGTGAAACTCTCTCTCCCCGGGCTTGTGTTATAAAATCTGGCTCAGAAGCGATCTGAGACTTCTCCTCGGTATAAATATTCTCGCACACGGCAAGGTGGAGTGGGCACGGCTAAGACGCACTGTGCTTTCTGGGAACCACGCCAAGTGATGACTTCAGCGGACCACTGGAAGGCCTTTTCTTGCTCAGCTTCCTGACAAATGGCATGCCTGCTGCATCAAGGCTAGGTGAAACGCGGCTGCTGCCCTTTAAGGAAACTATAATGGAAGACAAAGGAGCGAGGGAGCGGACGTGCTCAGAAGAATAACGGGGCTCGTAGATGAGGGGAGCGTGTAGGCAAATGAGAGAATCTCCTCCAGAAAGGCTAAGAATAAGTTGGGAGTGAAATCCTGTTTCCTGAGAAGCATCACAATAAAGTCCATTCCAGCCTTTCTTTCGGGGTGGTGCTTAGAAGTTCAAGTGAAAGTGCCTCCTCTTTGGATTTGGACAGCCTGGCCCTGCTGCTTTAACAGCTTTGAGCAAGTTTCTTAACCTTAGTAAGCCGTCATTCCCTCATCATCGCAGGGCTGTCAATTATAGACCTTCCCTAAGGAGTTTAGTAGAGTACTTGACCCTGATAAACAACAAAGCAAGGACATACGCAGAAGAACTTGTGGCTACAAAAACGGGGGGAAAAAGTAATAAAACTTACAGGTTTATTCAAGTTGTCAATATCCAATGAGGGAGAGGGTACTATATAAGCATAATTACAGAGCAACATGCTACTTCCTAGAATTATGGCAAGAAGTCTCAACCTGCGAAAGAGGTCAGGGGTAATTAAACAGGAGCTTCCCTAGGCCTGAAGGAAGGAGTTTATTTATCTATTATATTTGTGTTTCTTTCTCCAATTTTGTCCCCAAAATTATTAGACTCCATCTTCCCTTAATCTTTCCAACAGAAAAAAAAAAAAAAGACAAGTGGAAAGCAAAGGTGAAGGGAGTTTTCAGCTGAGAGGCTTACGGGCTAATGAAAGTCAAACAGATTGAGTCCCTGGAGAAGAGACAACCCATCTGAATCTGGAAATGACTTCTGGCAGAGCCATGATCAAATGTCAGTCTTTTTGTTGGTGTTGCTAATCTGTTTTCCAGACAAGAACATGGCGATGAGCGTGAGGAAGAAGTAAAAAATAACTAGATGAATAGGATCCAGCATCCACTAGCCTGATTCATGAATATTTAAAGAACTGAGTTCTGCCAGACTGGTGTGGCTCGGTGGTGGAGCATCAACCTATGAACCAGGAGGTCATGGTTCACCTCCCAGTCAGAGTCTATGCCTGGGTTGTAGGCTTGATCCCCAGTGTCAGATGTGCAGGAGGCAGCTGATCAATGATTCTCTTTCATCATTGATGTTTCTATATATGTCTCTCTCTCCCACTCCCTTTCTCTGAAATCATTAAAAATATATATATACATACATACATACATACATACTGAGTTCTTAGCCAAAGTATAGTTGTTATAGTATGTTCCTGGTCTTTGATAGGAAAACACATTCTATTTTCTGCTTCTACTTTCCATTTCTCCTCTCTGCCCTCAGCAATGGTTTTTGGATTGCAAGTCAATAACAAGAAAGGGACAAAATCTTTATACACGTCACCGTATCAGTTACTTCCGTCTTTCTCTGAAGCTCCAGACAGACCCTAAAATCAATATATGGTGATAATTTCAATCAGACTAGGAACAAAAATCTCTTTAGGGTCAGGTGTATGCACATAATTTAGGCAATTCACATATGTTTTTTATGAATTAATGCTTTTTAATTGCTTTTCTCATAACCCTCCAGCCTTTAAAGGCCAAGATCCTATATGTGTTACAAATGTTAAGTTGTGAACAACATACAAATTGGCTATCTCTTAGCCTTTTAACCAGTTTGATCAGCTGACTGCTTTTTATTACCAGAGGTCTCATGACTCTTACCAAAACAGTAAAGGAAAGGGAAAATAGGAGGCATGCCATAAAGATGAACAACCAAATTAAAAGGCCAAAATAACAATACAAAACCTTCATTTGGTAAATTCTTTGTGGTTTAATATTTTATTAAAACATGCGTGAGTATTCAGAAAGACCCACTAGCAAGGACAACTAGTAAGTCTCTACTGAAGTGGGAAAAATCCCTCTAAATGCCTTATTTTTCACCAAAAGTTCTGTTTTATTTCCCCCTAACCTCTGTGTTTTATCATGTACGCACCCTTTCCCACCTCCACACACACATGCATCGCTGTTTGATCTCATTCTCCCAGATCCTCTAAATTGCTCAGCACTGAGTTACATTCTTTCCAGAATACATGACAGGGCTAATTGCTTCTAATTTTTCAATAACCCCTAATGTTCCCTTCTTTCATGAGAAATAAAAGACATTTTTTTAAAAAAATATTTATACTTGGAGAATTGTTGCTGATTGGAAAAATAATTTTTATGTGTCAATTTGGAAGCCTTATTCTCAAGTTAATAGTTTAACTGTCATTGTCTGCAATATCAATAAAAAATGCAAAACATAGCCAGACAGGAATCAGATTAAAATTTGACACTTCACCCTAGCTGGTTTAGGTCAGTGGATAAGAGCGTCAGCCTGTGGACTAAAGGGTCTCAGGTTCAATTCTGGTCTCTGGTCAAGGGCACATGCCTGGGTTGCAAGTCCGATCCCCAGTGGGGGGTGTGCAGGAGGAAACCGATCAATGATTCTCTTTCATCATTGATGTTTCTATTTCTCCTTTCCTCTCCAAGATTAGTAAATATATATATATTTAAAACTTTGACATTTCATGGGTGATATATATGTGGAATTTTAAACTTTGTACCTCAATATTTTGAAAATCAGTAAAATAAGTTTAACCATTTTATGGAACTAAAACAAACTGTGGATGTAATCATGAGGCAATTCCATTTTTCTCTCCCATTTAAAACCGTATTCATTGGGACTAGTTTTACTTCTGCCCCTAGATGAAAAGTCTCTTGATTTATATAACACAAGTCAGTGTGATAAATAATTGAAACATGCATAGTACATAACAGTCAAAATTTTGAAATTATATTAATATTAAGATTTCTACCTTCCCAAACACAGGGCCAATTATTGGTGAGGAGTCTGTGACTGGGAAGTGGACTTGGCTGTTTTTTTTTTTTTATATATTTTAACTTAGTCTTTCTTCTCCTCGCTCATCTCCCTACTCCTAGTTCTGATTCTTTGTTTGATTATGGCTAGGAAAAATAAGTAAGAGGTAGGGAGAATAGCTCTTATTTGCTGGTTCTGTCTTGAGTTGACATCAGTGTCTTTGAGTTGCCAGACATGTGAAATTGACCTTCTCATAGTGGCTTTCATGTGCCTGAGTTCTTTGATGAGTCTCCCCGCTCTCTCGCTCTTCCCCGAATTTGCCTTACTGAGAGCGGTGCTTTCTTCCTTAACACACACAACCCTCACTCTCCCCTCAGATCATGCAGCTCCTAAAGTTCTTTTAGATTCCCTCTGTAAGCCTTTACTTCTGGAGGCAACTCTCTTGCACAAGATTGAAAATACAAGATTGAACTCATAGGTGTGGTCAACATTTGGTATTTTGTCTTTGAAATTTTTAAGATGGGATGTATACACCACCCTCCTATATCTACTCTATCTGCCATCGGAGTCCTACGGTTAGTCTTGTGATAAAGGGCAGGGATGCTTCTACAATCTTTCCTTTGGGGTGAGTGATGGTACATCACAGCGCACTGACAATTCACTCAAAAATCCTCTGCTAATAATCTTCTTGAAGTCACTCTCCACTAAGTTGTGGGTAAAACTACCCACCACATCCCTCAGGCGTGGGACTCACCAGATAACTCTCTAAAGAAATCTTCATTGCCGAAACCAGTTTGGCTCGGTGGATAGAGAGTTAGTCTGTGGACTGAAGGGTCCCAGGTTCGATTCTGGTCAAGGGGATGCACCTTGGTTGCGGGCACATCTCCAGTGGGAGACGTGCAGGAGGCAGCTGATTGATGTCTCTCTCTCTCATCGATGTTTCTAACTCTCTATCCCTCTCTCTTCCTCTCTGTAAAAAAACAATAAAATGTATTAACAAAAAAAGAAAGAAAGAAAGAAAGCTTCATGAGCCTTCTCCAGTTCATTGGTGTCTTTGCTGTGCCTACGAGATTATGAGCTTTGCAATCACTGTTACCACCTCCACGGTAAATGTGTATCCTCTTTGGAATGTTTCACCTCCTGTGTCTTGGTTCCTTGGGAAAAACCTCCATTTCAATATTCTCTCCTTCATAAAATAGCACATAGAGGTGTAGTTTAGCTAGTGGTTGTATGACAATACAAAAAGATTCTTCTTTTTTTTAAATTCAATAATTATTTGAGTGACTTAAATGCCAAGCATTATTCTAGGCCCAGGAAATAAGAGTGAATCAGCTTACAAAACGTCTTGCTTGCTACTCATGGAGCTTATATTCTTTTGAAGGCAGAGCGGTGGTTTTAAAAAGAGAAAAATAAATAACATTATCTCAGAGAAAGGAGATCAGTCACAATGTGCAGGGGAGTACTGAGTGCTGTGATGGAAGTTCATGAAGGAAAAAATCTGTGAGAAAGTGAAATTTATTCAGGAATTATTCAAAATAATTGAGAATGATTGAATCTCGTTTGTGGAATAAAAATATGTACATTTTAATATACATAAGCACATCTGGAGAACTCTGAATAATATGCAATGGAAAATTTCATGCCCATTTCTCAATCGTCCTCCCTTAGGATGGGGGAAGAGACTCTCATCTCTTCTAGGGAATATTTCCTGGTCTGATCCAATCAGAGTCTCTATTCTCCTCTAAAGTGGGTCCCACCCAGCAGGCCTGCACCGGGATGTTTGTGACCTTGCATGAGGGCTCTTATTACATTTGTAGATTATTCTTAGTCTCTGCTAATGAGATGGCTCAGAGTTCGCTTGGAGTATCACATCTTAATCACTTGATTTCTGCAGACGTTTTCTTTCTCCAAATAAACTCTTCAAAGTGCCTGCTGCTCTGTGCTCATTAACCTGAGAATGGCTTCTCTAACTCCACGTTCAAAATTCTCTTCAGCGTCTGAGACTTCTGTTTGGATCGGGGCTCTCTAGGCATTAACAAAGGGAGGAGGACTTTAGACTCTTGGATGTGAAAAAATAAAATAAAAAGCCAGTGACCACGTTTCCATCTGCAAGTAAAGTTCCCTTTATAGAGAAGTACAGACTTGCCTCCTTTGCAGGGTGACATAATTGACATCCACCCAACTTCACTGTCCGCGTGATTCCTACTTAATCTTTTCATGCTCAACTGGCTTTAGGTGATTTAACGATAGCAAAATAACGACTGAATGAGTAAAGAGATGAATATTCACCAACCAGAAAGTTGTATTTTGCTTTTATTCTTATACTATTTTCCTACCTTTAACCCATGGTTGATTGGATACAGGCTTCATGATGAAGACAGCAGCTTTTATTTAAATGTAGCCAATATAAGGAGAGCCAAATGTCAGCATAAACATCTACACATTTTTCTACTTGCCAAGTGTGCACTGAACCTTGACTTCCAGCTACTTGATCAGTGCTCAACCCCTGAGCTACCCAGCCAGACAATAAGTGTAGTTTTTTTAAATTTAAATATATTTTATTGATTTTTTACAAAGAGGAAGGGAGAAGGATAGAGAGTTAGAAACATCGATGAGAGAGAAACATCCATCAGCTGCCTCCTGCACGCCCCCTACCTTGGATATGTCCCAACCAAGGTACATGCCCTTGACCAGAATCGAACCTGGGACCCCTCAGTCCACAGGCCCACGCTCTATCCACTGAGCCAAACTGGTTTTGGCTAAGTGTGATTTTTGATGTTGAAATTATTCAGAACAAATGAGCTTATTTAAAAATAAGCTCCACAAGCACTTACCAGAAGAAATAGTAGGCAAACCCTTTGCAATGTCCTCTGGGAACAGCTCATAGGGGAATGGCCTGATGTCAAGGAATAATGATGAGGATCTCATGTCCATTGGTTTTTCTCCCAGCAGCCAAGAGAATATCACAAATTGCCAGCCACGTTTTCATTAAGTGGCTGCTCAGTTTGAAAACATGGTCTTGATCAAAGGGCTTCACATTGCAAATCCACAGCACAGTACCATGTGCTTGCCTCTGCCTCCAGTGAACTACTCAGAAGACTTTAAGGCTCACTTCTTCATCAGAATCTCAACCTAATTATACTTGACTTGACATTGTCATTTCCTCAAAAGACTTAACTATAAAAATGGGTATTATTTTGATTACATTAAATTCGTATTATTTTGGTTGCATGAATCTCTTTAAGTATTCAGAAGTAGTACTTGAAGTAGAAAGAATCTAAAATCTATAGTCCTATACAAGTTTAAGTACCAAACAGATGCAGGCCCTGAAATTTATTAGACTTGTTCCCATAGAGTTTTCAGTCACCTTGACCTGAAGACAATGGAGAAATTTCTGACATTTCAGGGTAGTACCTGAATGTGTACCATTTCCAGGGTATAATCAAATCACTTAGGTTTTGCCTGGCTATTCCAGGGAACTGCAATGGAATGAAAAATGAAATAGACTTCTTTAAAAACAATATTGACCCTAGTTGGTTTGGCTCAGTAGATAGAGTGTCAGCCTGCAGACCAAAGGGTTCCAGGTTCAGTTTTCATTAAGGGCATGTACCTTGATTCTAGGCTCCTCCTTGGCCCAGACCCTGGTTAGGATGTGTGCAGGAGGCAACCAATCAAAGTGTTTCTCTACATTGGTATTTCTCTTTGTCTTTCCCCCCTCTCGTCCACTCTCTTTAAAAATCAATGGAAACATATACTTGGGTGAAGATTGAGAAAATAAATAAATAAAATAAATAAATAAAAACAAGATTGGACATTAGACAGGGCAGACTCTAGAAGTAAATTTAGAGGAGGCACAACCAGCCGTAGCAATGGGGTCAAGGGCCAGACTAACAGAGGGGCACTATGTTCAAAGTTTCGAGAACAGCAAGGTAAGTGGAGATGGTCCCTTGATGCAAATACTTTGCAGGCATATGGAACATGGCAGTAGGGGAATTCAAGAGCAGATGATATTTGGACAGCTGCATTGGTAGATGGCAGATGGCAATTTTTGGTGTCTCTTTTCATCATTCCAATATGCAATCCCTAAGCAAATATTCCTGACTGGCCCTCCAGAACAATCCTTAATTTTCTAATTGCTACTGCTGCCACTCAAGATCAAGCCATTTCCCAGGTGCACGGTTGATCTACTATGGATCCCTTGAATCAGTTTTCATACATAGCCAGGGTGATAGTTTAAAAGTCAGAATCAGACTGTATTTTATTGCACAATATGAAACTGCAAAAGCTTACCATTGCATGTACCATGAATTATAAAGAAATTATTCCCCCAGGCCTAGCAGGCCCAATTCTCTGCAGTCAGTTGATTGGTGACTCCCTAGTTATGTCCACATGCTAACCTACAAAGTGTGGAAGTGACCTTATTTAGAAAAATGATCTTTGCAAATGTAATTAAAGTTGAGAATCTTGAGATGAGATCTCTCTGGGATTATCCAGATGGGCCTAAATGCAACAGATTCTTATAAGAGACACCCATGGGAGAGACACATGAAGACTGGAAGAAGACCACGTGAAGAAGGAAACAGAAGCTGGAGTTATGGAGCCACAAACCAAGGGAAACCTGGAGCCAGCTGAGCTGGAAGATTTCTCCCCTTATGTTCTGAAGAGTCCTGCTGCCATCTCACTTTTAGACTTTTGATTTCCATAACTGGGAAAGAATACATTTATATTGTTTTAAGCCGTCAAATTTGGGAAAATTGTTTTGGAAACCAAAGAAAACTCATACATTCTTCACTTATATATTCTACTCTTCTCTTTGTCTACTCTATTCCGCTCAGACTAGCCTTTTTTACCCTTCTCATTCTATAGGTATAATGTTCTTTTCATCTTAGTCTGCTTGGACCACCATAACAAAATATCACAGACTGTGTAGCTTCTCAGCAACAGACATGTATGTCTCACAGTTCTAGAGGCTGGAAGAAATTAGGGTGCCAGTAGGATCAAGTGAGGGCCCTCTTCCAGATGGTAGACTCTCAGTTGTTGTGGGAACCCCTTTCCACGTCCCGCATGGTTCAGGGTTCCCAGTTCAGGGTTTGGGTTCTGAAGGAGGCCGCATGCAAACAAAATGAGAGACTAGAAAACATTAATTTGGTAATATTGGGGGGCCAGGCGGGAGCCTTCCTCTAGTGGTAAGGACTGCCCTTTGCTCTGGACTTTTTCTCCCTTTTATTAAGGCTTTGGGACACACCCCTAGCTTTTAGGCAGGAAATAACAAAACAGAAATTAACATGAAACAAACAGGTAAAGGTTGCTTCAGCCAACAATGTTTCAACTAAACGGTGAGTGATTAGCTCTGACCTTTCAGAGCAGTTAAGGTTGACCAGCCTTCTGGCCTCCTGTTTACATCCATTTAGTAAGAACAATGTTTGGTTTCTGACAAGTTGTGTGCACAGATAGAGGAAGGGGCTAGGGTTCTTTCTGGAGCTTTTTTTTATAAAAGTACTAATCCCATTTGTAAAGGCTCCATTCTCAGGATTGATCACCTCCGAAAGGCCCCACCCCCTAATACCATGATGTTGAGCTTTAGGATTTAACATGAGTTTTGGAGGAACACAAACCTTTAGGTGTCATCACACCCTCAAACCTGCTCTGTCTGCCTGGGACTTTTTTCTCCCATATCTTTTTATGTCTGAGTTCTTTCTTTTTATTCTTGAACTTAAATGTCTCTTTCTCAAAGGGGTTTTCCTAGACCAAATCAGTGTAAGAGTCCTTTTCAGTCATTCCCTGTATCATCACTATTTTATTTTTATTTCAATATTATCTCTACCTGACAATTTCTGGCTTGTTTATTATCTGTCTAACCTCCCCCCACATCCAAAAAAAAAAAAGGTCCATTGCTATATTCTTCACTATCTGACTCACTGCAGAATCCCAAGTATCTAGAATATCCCTGGTATTTAGCAGACATACAATTAATGTTGAATAAGATATATATCAGAAAGGTTCTCAGTGCTCAAGGGGTTTAACATGGTCATATTACATATCTAGAACAAGACATGTCCTAAGTCATTGAGAGCCTGGGAAATTATGTTTTAATGAGAAAGATTTAGACTCAGTGAAGAGGACAGAAATCCCACAAGAGTATCACAAATAAATATGAAGTCATGGTGTTGGAGCAAAATTGGTAGCATGTCCCAAAATAGATAGCATACAGTATAAGCTAATGGAGCATCAGATGAGAGCTACATCTGAAGCAATGATATCACGAGACTGGGTTTGAGAATTAGGCTAGAGAAGATGGCCAGGATTTGTTCTGCCTGCAGGCAGAGGTACATTGGTACATTGCCCACTCTTAAATGGAGAGAAGGACTAACAACATTGGGGGGAAATCGGGTATGGGCAGTATGAGGCAAAGACTGGAACTTCCAGCTGCTTGGGCGAGGACAGACTTGGCTTTCTGATCATCTAGACATAAATATTTCTAGCGAACTAGATTGAGGGGACTAAATTCTTCCCCACAGGGCCAGGTTTCAGTTTGAATACAATAACTTAATATAAACTTAATATGATGCTACATCCTTTAGCCTTAGAACCTAGAAGAGGCAATATCCAAGGGGCTGGCTGATATTGAGTACCTCATCATCTAACCATGAGAGGTGGGCAGGGATAGCATCTCTGGTGACATCAGTAATCAACCTTTTGCACCCTGTCCACCTTACCACAATTTTAGAAGCTTAATGAAGACGTACTAGTTCAACTAAGAAATTAAAAAATTCGTATTATTGGAAGATATTTAATATCATCTGATATGAAGAGGAAACTAGGAGGACTATCTGTTAGATGACCAGGAGATCTTAGACACCACTGTGCTAGAACCACCATCTCAGCAATTTTCCACAGGTTGGGCAGTGCCCAGTGTAGTAACCTTGTAGGTGTTTTTGACTTTATCATATCAGTAGTTTACCAACAGCAGCAGAGAGGGGCGGGAATCTTATTTTGAGCCGTGTTATAGATCCCAGAGATAGGGTTTTTTGCAGTATGCACTCACAGGGTACACACTTGACTTATAGAAGTTATTTTAGTATTTTTCTGTCCTCTGACTTTCCCACGGGTTCTCTGTGGTTATTGTTCACCTTATATTTTGAAAGCAAAAGATAATCAGATTGAGGGAGGCCTAGTGTATGTCTGTTTGTGTGGCTGCAAATGTGGAATAAATATATATAATGCAGAGTGGCTAATAGGTTGTGCTATTTATCTTCATCTGTGAGGAGAGATAAGTCAGCTAGGACTGTGCTGCTCCTGATTCATTCTTCATCACTACACTCATGAAGACAAATGCCACATTTACACAGACCACAGCTATCACGTGCTCTTTTAGGCCAGAGATCAGATGGGCTAGAGCAGGAGGTCAATCTCATGTCATTATTTGAAAATCAAGGACACTTTGTAGCATCTTCTCCCACTAATGGGTACCACTAATGGCCGAAGAGGTATTCAATTAGCATATATATCCAGCCATGTCTACATTCAGATATTCACTTCATTTTAATTTCTTTAAATGTTTATTTCCTGGAGTGACAAGGTACTGATTAATAGGACATAGTCTTGGTTCTCACAAGGTGGTAACTGGCATAATCAAGAGAGTATTATGGGAAATATGGTAAGCAAGGGGTTAATTCTCTCAGTAGGCATGCCAGATGACAAAGGAACAAGTCAGAATAGAATTAAGGAGAAGTAATCATTTCTGAGCAGCTATAGTAAAAGAAAATGCCATGCGCACATTAGCTTTCCATGATTTGCAAATGGCTGCATCACTGTTCTTTAAGGCTATGGCTGAGCAAGTGGGTAACTTTTCTGTTTTGTACTGAATTACATATTCTGGCTTTATTTCATTCCCCCCAGCCCCACACTAGAGTATTTTGAAAACTAGGCAGAAGGACAGAGATATTAAATCATATAGCAGCAGCATATAAACCACATACAGAAAAGTTGTATCTAAATAAACAACTTAAAAATACAAATGGCTCAATAGGATCTCTTAACTTCCCAGGGATTTTTCCATGTTTGAAATAAACACATTCTTACACAATCACATGCTTAACCTCAACAGGGCGACCAGATTGATTTTCAGTTAAAATTTCGAAGTGGTACTGATTAAGACTTTGCTGCTTATCGTTACTTTTTATTGTTCTAGAAAACCCCAAGTTTGATTTGGAAAACATAAAATACAGGGTGTCTCAAAAAAATGTATGTACGCTTTAACAGCTGGTAGCTCCAGTTTGAAAATGAAATGTTTTTTTAATAAACACTGCCTTTATAATTATTCCAAGTGTATGCATACGTTTTTGGAATACTCTATATTATTTCTTTCTGAGAGCTCACAATATGATGGTTTATAGGCATCACCTCATTTCATGAACAAAATACCTTCGGCTCTATTATTTTCACCCTCACTTTACAGACAAGGGAATTGAAGGCTAAAAATATCATGGAACTTGCTTAAGTCACAAAATCATTACATGTAATGTTGGAATTTTATCAACATACAGTCTGTGTGCTATCACATGCTCTGACCTAGGATTTACCATCATCTCATGTTTATACTCCCTCTTTCACCCATTTTTCTCTAGAAGAGTCCTCGGGATTGCTCTCAACTTCTCTTGCCTTTGGTTTCCTCATCTATGTCATTGGACCACTGATGGGTTCCATCAATAAACAAATCATATGAACTCTGTGTCCTGGGACTTCATGTTGTAGGAGACAAAATACACGCATGCATACATACATGCATACATATATACGCATTATCTCTAGTTGTTAGAAATGCTTGAAAGAGCAAGAAAGCAGAGTAAAGGGTTAGAGAAGGACGGGGCAAGGAGCAGTTATATTTTCCGCAGCAGAGCTGAGGGAAACCTCTCTGAGCAGGTAGCTTGGAGGAAGTGAGGGAGCCACGCCTACAGATACTATTTGGATATAAGTGCCACCATTGTCATGTGCCCATCTAGCTACAGCTCAGTCTGGGTGAAGAACATTCTAAGCAGAAGAGACAGCAAGTACCAGTTTCCTGAGGAAGCAGTGTGCTTGGTGTAGAAACTGGAGTGAGAGTGGTAGCGGCCGTAGGGATAAGTAGGAGGGATGTAGAGCAAAGAAGCAAAGGTTCTAGGCAACCAGGTGCACTTTAATATTACTTCAGCCGAGACCAGTTTGGCTCTGTGGATAGAGCATCAGCTTGTGGACTGAAAGGTCCCAGGTTCGATTCCGGTTGGGGCATGTACCTTGCTTACGGGCACATCTCCACTGTGGGGTGTGCAGGAGACGGCTGATCGATGTCTCTCTCTCATCGATGTTTCTGACTTTCTATCTCTCTCCCTTCCTCTCTGTAAAAACTCAATAAAATATATTAAAAAAAATATTACTCCAAGTGATGTGAGAAACAAACACTGAGCAGAAGAATGAGTGTGATCTGACTTTTATTTTGATAGAACCCCTCCACTATGCAGAGAAAAGACCGAGGTTGGGGCAGTAATAGACTCCATTGATTGAATCTGGCTTTGGAATAATTCAGTTATCCAGAGAGAGAGAGAATGGACTAGCGTGCAGCAGTGGAGGGGAGGTGAAGTGATGGGACTCTCGATGTATAGGATTTTCCAATGTATAGAAAAATGATAAGGTGCAGAGTTTATAGGATGCAGAAGTGGAGATGAAACGAAAAAATGAAGTTTTGCCGAGACCGGTTCGACTCAGTGGATAGAGCATCAGCCTGCGGACTGAAGGGTTCCAGGTTCAATTCCGGTCAGGGGCATGTACCTTGGTTGTGGGCGCATCCCCAGTGGGGGGCGTGCAGGAGGCGGCTGATCGATGTCTCTCTCATCAGTGTTTCTGACTTTCTATCCTTCTCCCTTCCTCTCTGTAAAAAATCAATAAAATATATTTTTTAAAAAAATGACATTTCAAGAGGACTTTGGCCTGAGATCCTAAGAGGATGGTCCCTAAATTAATATGTGGATCAATAAATTAATGTGTTGCTTTAATTGGCTCTTAGAAAAACCTTTGTCAGGGATGGAGGTTGAATTAGAATCGAGAGTTTCTTTTGGAGAGGTTATTTCTAAAGCCCCCAACTGGAGGTGTTAGATTAGTGGATACATATCTGGGTTGTTGGCTTTAAATGTTGATATTCCTGGCAGTCTTTAGTCTGTAGTGGTGTTTAAAGCCACTATGGGGCCACTTAAAGAGTAAGTATAGCCAAAACCGGTTTGGCTCCGTGGGTAGAGCATTGGTCTGCAGACTGAAAGGTCCCAGGTTCGATTCCAGTCAAGGCATGTACCTTGGTTGCGTGCACATCCCCAGTAGGGGGCATGCAAGAGGCAGCTGATCGATGTCTCTCTCTTATCGATGGAGGCTGAGCCTAGCAACCAATGAAGTGAAAGGAAAATTGAGAGGGGTTTCCTGGGAGCCAAGAGCAGGGAGGACAGAGTGGTCACCAGGTCAAATGCTGTTAATTTTTGCCGAAAATGAAAAATGAGAATTGGCTACTTGACTGAGCAATGGACCTAAGTGTTCATTTCCTGCCTCTTCTTTGTCCCCTCTACACATATGTGTCATTAATGACTCATTGCCGTGCTCTCACATTATTATAAATCCCAGGCACATTAATTTATAACTCATATTTTATATGTCCTATTGAAGGGTAGTTAATGGTTCTTGAAACTGTGAGATTTGGGGAAACTTTCCATCAGACTAAGTTAGTGTTTGTGTTTTTTTTTTTAAAACCGATGACAAAAAATTCACAGATGACCTCAGAAATAAAATGTAATCTTATTCCGTTCTACTTATGAAATAATAATGATATGCCTCCGTGGTATATTGCTTATAAGTTTAGGAAACATTTTGACTTACATTATCTGTTTCAAACAAAACCATGTCACACAGTAAGACACTCAGCTCTGACGCTCGCACCATCAGACTCCACCACCTGCTAGCACCTCCTTGAAGGAGTCAAACACACACACACACACACACACACACACACACACACACACTTCACTCCTCCTCATCCCTTGAAGATTTTAACACCTGCCTCCCTGTTCTTCTCTACCATCCTGCTCCCGATAGAATTCTTGGTTGATTTCAATATCTGTGTCGGTCCCTGGTTCTTGACGACTAATTGCATGGGCTTTTTTCTAGCTTTTTCTAGCTGCTCTTGTTCACGATTTCCTCTTTTTTTTTTTTTTTTTTTTTTTTTTTTGCAGCTTGCACCAACTACATGTCTGAGCTGGAAAGATCTGTATTTGTTGGAATGAAAGATTGTTTAGTTTACTTCCTTATGCTGTGCAAAAGGCCAACTTGACCTCTTCCTGTTTGTTTGCTGCAATTACTCTGTGGCTCTCAAGATCAGATTCTAAATTGTAATCGGCCGTTGCCACTGGAGTGTTAGGAAGAGAGTGGGGCAAATAAGGAGATGTTTGTATCATTCTTGGTTTTGGATGTGGGGAAAAAAAAACACAACTGGAGTTTGCAGCAGAAACCAATGTCAAACTCTTAACATGTCATTTGACTTTAATAATTCATGCCGTAACTGGTTTGGCTCAGTGAATAGAGCATCGGCCAGCAGACTGAAAGGTTGCAGGGTCGATTCTGGTCAAGGGCATGTACCTTGCTTGCGGGCACATCTCCAGTAGAGGGCGTGCAAGAGGCAGCTGATCGATGTCTCTCTCATTGATGGAGGCTGAGCCTAGCAACCAATGAGGTGAAAGGAAAATTGAGAGGGGTTTCCTGGGAGTCAAGTACAGGGAGGACAGAGTGGTCACCAGGTCAAATGCTGTTAATTTTTGCCTAAAATGAAAAATGAGAATTGGCTACTTGACTGAGCAACGGACCTAAGTGTTCATTTCCTGCCTGTTCCTTGTCCCCTCTACACATATGTATCATTGATGACTCATTGCCGTGCTCTCACATTATTATAAATCCCAAGCACATTAATTTATAACTCATATTTTATATGCCCTATTGAAGGGTAGTTAATGGTTCTTGAAACTGTGAGATATGGGGAAACTTTCCATCAGACTAAGTTAGTGTTTGTGTTTTTTTTTTAAACCGATGACAAAAAATTCACAGATGACCTCAGAAATAAAATGTAATCTTATTCCGTTCTACTTATGAAATAATAATGATATGCACCCCTGGTATATTGCTTATAAGTTTAGGAAACATTTTGACTTACCTTATCTGTTTCAAACCAAATCAGGTCACACAGTAAAACACTCAGCTCTGACGCTCACACCATCAGACTCCACCACCTGCTAGCACCTCCTTGTAGGAGTCAAACACACACACACACACACACACACACACACACACACTTCACTCCTCCTCATCCCTTGAAGATTTTAACACCTGCCTCCCTGTTCTTCTCTACCATCCTGCTCCCGATAGAATTCTTGCTTGATTTCAATATCCGTGTCGGTCCCTGGGTCTTGACGACTAATTGCATGGGCTTTTTCTAGCTTTTTCTAGCTGCTCTTGTTCACGATTTCCTCTTTTTTTTTGCAGCTTACACCAACTACATGCCTGAGCTGGAAAGATCTGTATTTGTTGGAATGAAAGATTGTTTAGTTTACTTCTTTATGCTGTGCAAAAGGCCAACTTGACCTCTTCCTGTTTGTTTGCTGCAATTACTCTGTGGCTCTCAAGATCAGATTCTAAATTGTAATCGGCCGTTGCCACCGGAGTGTTAGGAAGAGAGTGGGGGCAGATGAGGAGATGTTTGTATCTTTCTTGGTTTTGAATGTGGGGGAAAAAACAATTGGAGTTTGCAGCAGAAACCAATGTCAAACTCTTAACATGTCATTTGACTTTAATAATTCATGCTCTAACCGGTTTGGCTCAGTGGATAGAGCATCGGCCAGCAGACTGAAAGGTTGCAGGTTCAATTCTGGTCAAGGGCATGTATCTTGGTTGCAGGCACATCCCCAGTAGGGGGCATGCAGGAGGCGGCCAATTGATGTCTCTCTCTCTCATCGATGTTTCTAACTCTCTATCCCTCTCTTTTCCTCTCTGTAAAAAATCAATAAAATATATTAAAAAATAATTCAGATAGTTCTGCTTAACTATTTCTTATCTATATCCAAAATACATTATCCCATTTGATCTTCAGATGTGCTTTTGATCAAGACACTGGAACAGAGAGAACATGGGACTTGCTTAAGGTCATGCATCTGACAAATCAGAACCAAGTACAGACTGCAGATCTTCTGACACCAATTGTGTTTTTTATTTGCGTTAAATAACGCATCGTTCAAAACGGTCAGTGGTTAAAATAGTTGCTTTGGCTCTCTTCCCAGGAGAGTGTTAAAAATACAGTTGCGATTCAGTAATAAATATTGTCATCAGTGTTGTCCGTGGTGATGGTGATGGCTGCCGATAGAGAAATACGCCGGATTGTTCTAATGTATGCTTTTGTTTTGTTTTTTTAGATTGTCAAACACGTTGCCTGTTTATGCATGGAGACCACAATGAAGAGCTAGGTGGGTGATTCATGCTAAGTCTTTCCCATACCATCCCGAACACCACGGCATCAGCTAATGGACAGTGGCTCATTATACACTGTCAGCTCCAATAACAGCAACGATTGGCTTTGTCAGCATGAGCATCTGCAAATTAATGGATTAAAAAAAAGGAGGCTGAAATATAGTAGAAAATACATATGTAGAATCATTTTTTGCAAATAATTTTTTTGCAAATCCCTTCTTTGTTTCTCTCTGCCAGTGAGAAACAGCCTTCATGCCCCCACCTCGGTCCCAGAGATGGCTGTCCTGAGATTGCCTTCTCTTGTGAGTGCCTCCTCCTTCAGTCACACTTTAAGGACTAAAGATGTTATAAGGACAGCGGTGGCTCATAGTTAGAGCTGCTTTAGTGTTTCTCCTGTGGGAATATTTCTGGAGCTCCCTCCTCACCACACTCCCACCCGCCAGCCAATCATGCCATCTACACAAACACGCTTCCCCTCCACTGTAGCACCGCATCCGTGGGTGGCATGACTATCCACAGAGAGGAGATCAGGAGGCGGCAGGCAGAAGCACTGCCTTCTTGGCTCTGAGATGTAAGATCAAATGTCTTTTTGTCTCCATTACATTATCATCTCCTGGAAGGCAGGATCCTGGATTTATTTTAGTGTAGTACAGTGGTTCTCAACCTGTGGGTTGCGACCCCTTTTGGGGTCAAACAACCCTTTCACAGGGGTTGCCTAAGACCATCAGAAAACACCTATTTCCCATGGTCTTAGGAACCAAAAGGCCGCTCCTCGGTGTAGCAAAGTGTAGCAATGTAGTTTACTGTTGTCATAGGAAGACTGTTGCCCATGCTACACCATGATTCAAGACAAAATTTTATTTGTAATGAGCGATAAATATTTCACAATATATAATTACATGTTGTTTTTGTGATTAATCACTATGCTTTAATTATGTTCAATTTCTAACAACGAAAATACATCCTGCATATCAGATATTTACATTGCAGTTCATAACAGTAGCAAAATTACAGTGATGAAGTAGCAATGGAAATCATTTTATGGTTGGGGGTCACCACCACATGAGGAGCTGTCTTAAAGGGTCGCGGCATTAGGAAGGTTGAGAACCACTGGTGTAGTACCTATGAGCCATAGTTGTCCTTCCTTGAATATTTACCAACAACATGAATGCATTCCTTTCTAAAAAGTCCATAGTTAAGTTGGGAGTAGGGATTAATCTTCTTGTCTTTCTTCTCTCTAGGACAGTGCCTGACACACAGTAGGTTGACAGTACCTGTTTGTTTAGTGAAGGAACAAGGGTTTGAATGAGTCCATCCTTCAGATGGTACCTTGTGGCTCAATTAAAGGCAAAGCAAACCTTTTCTAATTAAAGACAGAGAAATGATGACTTCTGGCTTTCCTTCCTTCCTTCCTTCCTTTCTTTTTTCCTTCCTTCTTTCTTTCTCTATTTTTTTTTTTTTGAGGGGGCGGGCACCAGGAATAATGCCCTAAAAGTGGTTGTTTATTTTGGAAGGCAAAAACTAATCAGAAGCTGTTTTCTTTTATTTTTATATTCAAATGTCTGTATAACAGCAAAGCACCAGAGACCTATTCATTGCTCACAAATGATCTATGAGGTAATAATGAGCTTGCTTTTCCAGCTGTGCTGCATTTTGGTGCTATCCTGGGTTTAATTGAAAATATGCTGTGACCTTGGTTTTGTTCATTGGGCATGGGGGGTGTCTAATTGGCATGAGACCTCTGAAGAACTTCCTTTTACCAAATGTCATTTAGCTAATTTGGGGTTCGCCTTCGGGAAATCATATGCGAAGTCCTGTAAATTCAAGATGCGTATTATTTGCATGCAAATCACAGGAAGCTAATAGTTCTTTTTAAAAAAGAGATTAACTTTTTATTTTGCTATACCTATTTGTTGGATTCTAAATGCTAGCAGTATGATAATAGTATTGGCCCAAACAGTCTCATGTTTCATCATAATTAAATAAACAGCTTGTGAAATGCAGTCCAAAAAATGTCTGTGTTCCACTCTTAACTTAAGGGGTTTCCATAGAAACCGTGGGCAGCAAGTTTTACTGACATTTATTGGACTTGAGGCTATATGCACCATTGATATCTGTTTTTGTCTCTGTCCCTCTGTGCATATGTCTCCTTCTCTTCCTTCACCCTCACAATCCTCTCCCCGACCTTAATCCTTCTCTCCCCCTCTCTTTCCTCCTCCCCTTCTCTTATGAGCAATGAGGAAGTAATTTGGACTCAGTTAGATTTAACAAATGCAATAATACTAAAATGAGCTCTGATACTTAAGTGTAATTGTGTTATTAGCTGGAAATGTTTTTCTTCAAAAACAAAAGAATTGAGAGTGAAGTTTACTCAAATAGCACATGCTGGCAAGAAGGAACCTTGTGGAAAATTTGCAGTCCACATATCACAGTCTACATTCATACCCCAACAACAGTTTTTCCTTCATTCAGTCAGCCCCGACTGATGTTTCTCTTCAGTCCTAATTTTCAGCCTTCCAGATAGAGCATGGTTATCATGCTGATTATATCCCAAGAGAAAAGACTAGCTTATTTAGGAGAGAAAACATATTCTATATATTGTATACCTACTGTAGGCCAGAAATTACTCTGTGCCATTTCATTTAAGTTGTCTTAGATAATCACACCAAATACACTGCCGAGCAGAAAAATGGATTTGGAGCTGGTGGTTAAAATTTAGTGCCTCCTCACTGCCCAACCAGCTGGCTTGGTAGGATGCTTTAATGCTTTTTTAGTGTCTCCAAGAAAAAATGAATACAAAACACTTCTAAAAATGGACTTTTATTAGGATTAGCGATGATAATGGAGCCAGTAGTGACGTTGCTCTCTATCCCTTTAAAAATGAGGAAAAGAAGTTGCCAAAAGAATAAGTCATTTATCCAAAGCTTAAAGTGTGTACATGCAGTGCAGAGGTTAAAATGGGTCAATTCAGATAGATGTAGGATCAATTACGGATGGTATGATTTGGGGTAAGTGATTAACAGAGCATCTAATTGAAGAATCATGCGGTTGTTATGAGGATTCAGTAAAACGGCATTTGTAAAATACTCAGAGAGTGGATGTCAGCTAGAAAACCATATTTATTTATTTATTTTTTCTGTGTCCTTCCTCTACCTTCTGAATTGTTTTGTTTTTAATATGGATTTAAAGTAAAAAAAAAAAAAGATCAGCCTTTAAAATGTATCTAATACTCATAGTTTAAAATGATCTCCCAATTCATAAGCTATCTCAGGGTATCTTTGATGATCATGATAAAGGAAAGACAGGTAATATTACATCCATTTTACAGGTTAGCATAACGGAGATCTGGAGTGTTAATGACAAGATCTTCCTACAGCAAAAGAGGAAGTTGAAACTTTTACAAAGATCTCTAGGACTCTTATATTAAAACTCTCAAAGTTCTTTGGGTCCTATGGACATGGGTTTTAGAGCTGAAATCTAGCAGATTTTAATTCATATTTCTAATTATGGCGAGAGGAAGAAACTCGGGGCAGGGAAGGAGAAAATGAGATAGGGAAAGGATACTTACAGAGTCTGCTTCTCGCAGACCTGTTTGCAGGTTGTTCCCTCGGGATTCAAAGGGACATGTACAATTACAATCCTCAATCTCAGGGGCAGATGAGACATTGATTTTGTATAGCAACACTTGAGTGATTCTGGTTAGAGAAAAAGGATGGGATGGAAAGAAAAAAACAAAAAAACTCAAGTCAGGTATCAATCAGAGATGTTGGTGAGCACCCAGTGAATACAGAAGTGAGTGTACAGTTAGAACCAGTGTGTGACGGGGCATGATTGCTGGAGAGCGTAATCATGAACACATACATGTACACATACATACATGGATACACCCAAATATACACAGACATATATAAAGGATTAATCTGAATGAGCATGTCTTTAAATTATAATAATTTTACTGCCTCAAAGAGCTTATACTAGGAGATACAGTGTTAACTCTCCCATTTTTATTAGTTGTATGTTTACGCTTGCTTTATTACTAGAATATGCATTCTGTGTTGTCTTTGAAAGAATCCTCATAAACCCCTTTCTTCATTTTGTATTAATTAATTAAAAATAAATAATATAATCCCTAAAAGTCACTTCCCAGGCACCCAGGAATAGTAGCAGTTAGCATGTGCTGAAAGCATATGAACAGGTCATTCTGTGTTGTGGAAGTCCCTCTTTTGCTCAGGATTTCTCATGTATGTTATGGGACACATAGCTTCATTGCCAGAGTAGTGAGTCTTAATCCCTTTCTGGTTTATTAGATGAAACAAATTATAAATATTAATTTTAATATTTTTCTTTCGTTCCCTAATGGATCATCTTGGTAAATTTGGCACTGAGGAGAGAGGGTGAGAAAAGGAATCTTTCTCAAGACTCTACAGAAGGGTCAACACACTGTTTTTCATAGAGGGGAAGAAAGTAAATATTTTAGACTTGGTGAGCCATATAGTCTGTCACAACTGCACAATTCTGCTTAACTGTGACAGCAGCCTTAGATAATACATCCATGAGTGGGTGTTTAAGTGTTCCAATAAAACTTTATTGAAAAAAAAAGTGGTAGGCTGAACTTTGTTTATGGGTAGTAGTTTGATCTTAGAGTTTGGTTTATATCTCCGTCTGCCTTCCACGTCTGTTCATGTGGCAATGATAGCTTAAAAGATAGGACGGGGGAGTGTAGGAGTGACAACCGTATCATATTCTTCCCTCATTTTTTGTATTGTACTTTTTTATCACACTTACTTTTTTTTAATATATTTCATTGATTTTTTACAGAGAGGAAGGGAGAGGGAGAGAGAGTTAGAAACATTGGTGAGAGAGAAAGATCAATCAGCCGCCTCCTGCACACCCCCCACTGGGGATGTGCCTGCAACCAGGATACATGCCCTTGACCGGAATCAAACCTGGGACCTTTCAGTCCGCAGGCCGATGCTCTCTCCGCTGAGCCACACCAGTTAGGGCCACACTTACTTTTGATTAAACTTTATCTTTTCAGTATCTCTTTAGCATAGGAAGAGCACATATATTCTACCTGCACTTTACAGGACACAGAAAATGTAGGTGTCTCTCATTAATGACACCTAGCATCTATACGATCCATCTTTCTTTCTACTGGATTATTCTTTCTAAAATGCATCATTTAGAGAATAAAGCAAAATGGTGGGAGAAATAACCAAGAAATAACTTTCATTATCCAAACCGAGAAAAAGATAGTTGACTAATGGCTTAAATAGGGCCATTCATAGGCTCTCCTACTATCTTATCCCATTAAGGTACCATAGGGGACTGAGTTCCTTATTGCTCTTCATGTGTATTCCTGCTTTTTGTCACGATTTATTTTTAGATGTAATTCATTGTAGGCAAATGAATGCAGGACAAGAGAAGTTCCTCCTTTGCACAGTACCGTGTTAACTGAAGCTTGTTCATATTGCAATTGAGCCCTCAATTTTACAAGGTTCCATGGTAACTGAGTACAAATCTCTTATAAAAGAAACTGTGCAAAAAAGAGGACTTGGTTCTAATGTGAATGAACTCTACGGTTAGCACTGACACCCAGCAAAATGAGGACTGCCTCAAGAAAATAAATAAGAATCCAATTTCCCAATGTCCTGCTCTGGACGCATAATTCCCTCCTTTGTGGTCATTAAGGGTAAACAAGGAAATCACTGATTACAGTCATTTCCATTATCTGACATGTCATCACCATGGCTTCCTCATTATGCAATGTTAACAGCGCTGAGGTTACTTGAAAGCATTTCCAGCGCTAATTAGGAGGTCATCCCCACTCTCTGCAGTCTGATTGAAGTGACATTGCCTGGAAACCACAGTGAGAGTCTACGCCGTTTCCTTCCCTTGCTCAGATCTCATAAACACAGACTCAATTAAAGAGACTTTCCTTATCAGGTTTGTAGGGGGCATTTTGGTGGATTTATTAAAGGCGTAAGTCATGCCGAAACTGGAAGGCACTGGCTCTGAGGTCCAGGGAGCCAGGTCCAGTTGAGCAGGACTTGCTCTGATGCTTTAAGGATCCGGAGCAAATAGAAGTCAGAGCATCCAATGATGGTTTGTGAGTCTAGGGAGCTGATAAAGTATGAGGGAAGTCTCAGAGAGGGAAGATTGCAGGACAGAGATATGGACATCACGATGGCATATCCATTTATATTTTAGATAAAAAGCAAAGTAGTTCAGGCCCTCATCTTTGCATACCTCAATTATTGAAATACTTTCTTAGCTGACCTTTAGGTCTTACCATGTACTCTCCCCTGTCTATTCTCCATATTATTGCAAATGTGCTTTTCCTTAAACATTCTTCTCATGGACTTATTCCTTTCCAACAAAAGAAGAAAAATCAAGTCCCTACAACCCACCTCATGACTTTATATAGAACCTAACTTCTTTTGATAATTTTTTCACAGCGCTGTTACTTTACTTATTATTCCTTCCATCCCACTGCTTATTAGTATATATTCCTAATAGTAGTCTGCTGTGCCTCTCTGCACTATGCTCATGTTTACTTTTATACATTTCTTATCATGATATGCCCATTTCCAATAAGCTCTCCCTTTTCTCTCTCTCTCTTTCTTCTCTGCCTTAGTGTGTCCTCCTAAAACTTTTCATTCTTCTCCAGCATCTTCTGCTATATTGTAATTTTTTTGTCCCAATACACTGTGAGATTTATGGGAAACACTTGACCCCAAGGGTCAAGAACTGAGCACCATGCTTATTACTTAGTAGGCTCTAAGCAAATTTTATCAAGGGGATAAATGCTTGTGTTTTTCTTTATCTTGGAATGTTAGACCTTTTGTTTATCCACAGTACATATCCTAGTAAATCTCATGTCCACATAGCCTTCACTAACTATGCAAAATTTACTAGTTCCCTTTGAACACCAGTCTATTTATAATTATTCACATCACCATGTATACATTCACTTACTGTATCCCTTCGGCATTGGTTCATGACTCTGTTTTTTGTTTGTTTGTTGGTTTGTTTGTTTGTTTATGTTAGGCTTATCTCAGCAGTGTTTCAAACAATCAGTGATGGAGAGTTACCAAGTCAAAGGAGTTTCCATTTAAAGGTCACGCAGCATTGGTGAACATACTTGGAATGATAGATATTAGAAACTGAAATGACTTTCAAGATTCTTTTTGTAGCACTCTCCAGTTAAATGAATCCCAGACGTGTTTAGTGCCTTCTGGTCACTGTCCAGGAAATGAGGGCTTTGCACACTTTAATAATAATCAGGAAAGAGGGTACTTGTTAAAACACTGGAAGGTGGTTTTAAAATCTGAATGGCTCTATGTGCGTGCTATGTATTTTCTTCAGATTCCTTGCAAAGCCATTTAAATTGCAGTACTCATGAAAGAATCCATATGCCTTCTGGGTGCTACTGTTGATTTGTTTGTTTTCAACCTATTATGGCGATGATGACCTTGAACAGGGCATTTCCTAAGGATTGATGAGCAGGTGGGGGTTAATGGCTATCAACCCTTCCTAGTTAGTCATCAATCCCAAGGATATATGGGAAGCCAAGTCATTAACTGCATTGCCAACTTCTGAAATCAAATCTTTCTCTACTTTCCTTGCCAAGAACTTACATTTTCAAAAGCTTCTAGGGTTACTTTCCCTGTCATTCACTTGTATAGGGAAATATGTAAATATTAGTATTAATAAATAAATATATGTAAAAATAAAAGAATAACTATTAGCCTCTGTAGACTGATGGGAGAATGTCAAGAGGAGATAAATAATTTTCCATATTTTGATTACATGTAATTTGAAATGTCCTGCTGCTTTCATTTGCTATCCTTTAATTTCTTCTTTCAAACTCAGATTCCCAAGAAAGAATCATTCCACTGTGCACCCTGAGTAGCTAAAACACATACCAAGTTCCTGCAATTTAACTCCATCCAACATTAGACTCTTTGTGTAGGGGAGTGGGGACCAGGGTAGGTTACAGAGGATTTGGTTATAGTTGTTTTAATGAAATGTAATTATTTCTCATTTATTCCTGATATACACTTGACCTTCACAAATACTAGTAAGCATGATATTTTCTCCTTTAGCTTTAGTCATTATTACCCGAAGTATTCTAAAAGCTAAATAAGCATTAACAATTCAATTGTGCTATCTCAGTGCATTTCCACTCAAGGAATAACTATGGCAAATGAAGAAAAGATGTGAAGTTCCCTTTTCTTTTTCTCGAGGAAGCTCAGGATCCCATTTTGTCACGCCAGCATCCTGATTCTTACATTGACACAAAATCCATAAAGAGATGACATGGGGTGACAAATTGTCACCTAAGTACCAGTGTTTAAAGTGTGTGCCAAGGATCACTGTCACCCAAGGAAGGCTTCATTCCAGAATCTTTTATAATAGACATTTGTCTTGAAGAATTTACTGATATCTAGGTCTAGTCCTTAGGGTTTCTTTTTTGTTTTGTTTTGTTTCCTTCAGAAAGGTGATATTGGTAGCTCATTATGATGAAGCATGGGGTTTGGGAAGTGGATCTCCCTCTCGCAGGTTCTTGCCTTGCAAAGTTTGAAAAATGAAATTATTGGACTAAAAGAACTTTTTACTAAGAACTTTTTAGTAAAAGAATGGAAATTAATTGGAAGCAAATACAAATTCCCATGTAGGGAGGGCTTCCTGAGGTCATAACTAATTAAGACCCCTTTTTCGAGGGTTTATAAATTCTGTCGTTCTTTGTCTCTCCATGCTCCCTTCTAATTGGATCTCTTCCCCATTTTATGACCCTGTGCTTTTCTAATTAGTCACTTTTTTTGCAGAATATCAACTTCCAAGTTGAAAACCCAGGTGGTACCCCACACTTGCTCCCCCTCTTATCTTGCAACATTCCTCTATCTGCTGTGAAAATGTTTCCCTTTTTCCAGCATCTGTCCAAATGTCTCTGTCCTCTGTGAAAATGCGTTTCCTTCTTCCCAATACTCTGTGACTTTATTTTATCTTCTGGCTTCAAGTCCTCACCTATGTATTCCTCCCCCGTGGACCCTCTTTATCCTTAAGACTCTCTAACCCTGCCTGTTTTCTCTCTAAAATTCCTTTCAATGAGAAGGTAGTCACACTTACTGAACTCAGAAGAAATGGATATTTAGAGCAGACTGCCAATTCGCTAAATTATATCTAAAACTACAACAGACCCTTCAAATACTTCAATCTGTCAATTTTTTTCATGTAGAACTTAATTTTTTTGCAGTCATAAATCTCTTAGAGAACATAATGATAAAACCAATGAATGACCTTCCTATAAAAATACACAATCACATTTATATAAAAATGTGCGTATAAAGAGATTCACAAATTACCCATAATCCATTCATGAACTTCTGAGGAATAGGTGGATTGAACTATGGAAAAACAAATTATAATTCAAAAGGTGTTTGATGAAAACTAAAACTAAAAAATCTTAGTTATATGATTCAAATTGCTTTAGCATCAGGTTAGAAGACTCTGATTTATTAATCATTCTCCATAATTGGGATTTAGTTGTCAATAGTAGGTAAATATAAATAATAAAAAACAATGACAAACATTCATCAGTATTGACTATATATACCAGGAATTCTTCTTCATACTATATTTACTCATGTATCCTTACAGCAATATTGTATGCAAATCCGGATATCCAATCTCCAGGAAGTTTCACAGATATATTTCTGATTTTTTTAACTCTGATTTTTGTTAACTCTCTATAGGTCATTAGTGTACACTTAGTACCTATGTACACTTAGTCATTTAAGTAATTGGTAATATAGAATAACCAATATTTTCTAGAGTTTTTCTTTAATTATTTTCTTCCTTTTTTTATTTAGTATGCACATGTTTAGTATGTATAATGTGATAGACTGTGGATGTGGTATTTAGCATAAAGCTTATTGCTGATAAGGGTAAAATTTTAAACTTATCTGTTGTCTTCAATCACCCATTTACTTGCTAATGTTTGGTAATCTACTTCTTCACAAGTTTAATTTATTTATAATCTTTATTGTTTGTGGGGAGGGGTAAAAAGTACTTATTGAGCCCTCTTACTATTTATAGTGAATTGTATACCATTTTTAATTTTTTTGGTTCACACGTGAAGCTGATTGATTAACTTGATAGGTTATTTGATATTTTAAAATTAACTGATTACCCTGGCTCCTGAACAGATATTAAAATATGGATTCCATTCAGAAATGCAATTCAGCAAATATTTACTGATTGTTTAGACATCATTCCATCCCTGTGCTTAGAAATTTTATGATTAGCCCTAGTTGGTTTAGTTTAGTAGATAGGTTGTCAGCCTGTGGACTGAAGGATCCTGGGTTCAATGCTGGTCAAGGGCATGTACCTCAGTTGCAGGCTTGGTTCCTGACCCTGGTCAGAATGTATGCAGGAGGCAACCAATTGATGTGTTTCTCTCACATTGATGTTTCTCTCTGTCTGTCTCTCCCTTTCCTTTCCACTCTTTCTAAAAATCAATGGGAAAATATCCCCAAGTGAGAATTAACCAACAAAAAAACAACAACAGAAAAGAAGTTTATGATTAAATAGGTCAAATGCATTTCCAAATATTTAGATTCAAACATAGATTTTATAAGGGCTGTAATCTTGCCATTATAGACACTTAGGGAAAGGGTGTGATAATAGTAGCCAGTAAAACCAAGGAAGATCTAGTAGAAATTGTCATTGCAAACTTGGCTCCGATGACAATTTTGAAAGACAAATCAGAGAAGGGCATTCCAGGCCATGGAGAAAACAGGAGAAAGTCCCTGAAGCAGTAAAGGAGGGGGTCTCTTTTAGAATCAGAAACAGCCTGCACCCTAGACTGTATTATGCAGAACAGTGGGACTGGGAAAGCAATATGGCGCATCATGGTGCCATACATGTCATATAAGGTAGTGGTTTTCAAGAGGGCAGAGTCCCCGCCCCCAGGAATATTGGGTAATATCTGGAAACATTGTAGATTGCCATAACCGGGGTTACTACTGGCATCTAGTGGGTAAAGGCAGTAAGGGAGTTAGGCTTTATTCTGGGAGCATTGGGGAGCTGTTGGTGGGTTATGTTCTCCTAAACTGTGATTGTCTATGCCCTGCATATAGTTACACTAAATCTGCAACGTGTTACTTTGAAGACACCGCACCCCCAAGAAAAGTATGAAATGAAAGCCTCAGCTTTGCATATAAAGATATCATGTATTAATCATTTGGTGGTCCTGAATCTGAAAAAAAAGAAAGAAGAAAAAAAAAAGAAGTAAGAAAGGGGAAATAAATTGTTATGCCTTAGTGGGGCTCCAAACTCAAAAACGTTAGTACAAAGGCGAATATAGGCATTGTTACAAATAGGCACATTTCTGATAATTGGCACAATCTGATTTCATTTTCTGAGGAATTAAATAACAAGCTGTATGTGGAGCTTAAGGCTTTAGCTTTATTTTTCAGGGAAGCATTTCACTGAACTAACACAGCAAGCAGCTATCATAAAAACACAAACATATCTCAGAACATCTTAAATCCTACCCTTTAATTTGAATAAAAAGCAAGCCAGTCATCTATATTTCATTTCTTGATAAATAACCAACCTCAGAATGTGAATATGATCAAAAGGAGTAATCAGCAGCAGACATTTCATGCCAGGTAGGCTTATCTTGCAAGAGACAAAGCAAGAAAAAACAGAACTCAAATTCATTTTATTTTAGCTTTGCCAGGTTGTTGGCTATATGGCTGGGCCTGCATTTCGAACATGAGTAGATTTCACTTTTTGTTACTGAGACGGAGTGGGGCTGGCACTACCTACCACATTCCCTTGTTTATTCCACATTGTGCCTTGGGATTGTGGCAGAAGAATCAGGAGAACTTTGACACTTGTGTCTTTTCTAATTAATGGTGCGAATGCGCTCCAGAAGTAAGAATGTGATGATCCATGTAAAAGGGTTTTGGAGATGATGTGACTCTGCCCAGGAGAATTCTTGTTCTCTGCTCCAAGTGTTCTATCCGTTGGAGTGACCGGAAAGTTGAGTCAAGCATCCCTCGATTGGAAGCACACGTGAAGAAGCAAGTCATGAAAAGAGCTTTGGCATCATCCAAGTTGGGATTTTCAAGGCCATCGTGTTATTTTTAGGCACATACAGCAGAGGGCATTGTTTGGCTAGACTTAAAACCAGGGCTGCTATTGACAATAATAGATAAAAAGAAAGAAAACAAAGAAACTTTTTTTTTCTGTTAAAAAACAACTACAACAAAAGAGAGCAAGGAGACAACAAAATGACTTCTATATTGCTTTGTTCTCCCTGACTTTTCTTTGGAGGAATGGTTTCCGTGAGAATAACTCAAAACTGGACAAGCAATGGTCCAGAAATTAATGAAAGTCCCACTATGTGAACTGAATTCTTCTAGTTGCCAGGGATCAAGGAGCATATAGGACATCATTTAGGTCCTCAGTGAATTTACGGCTATAACCAGCTACAGGCTGCTCCTGTCTGCTTGGATGCCCATTGATTCATTCATTCATGCCTTTGACAAATGTTTGATGAGTATCTTTTTCTAGATAAATACTACTGAGTAGGAGAGAAAAGTCTCTACTTCATTGAACTTAACAGATGAAAAAGGCAGTACAGAAAAAAAAAAAAACATAAAGTAAGTGAGAAAATAGCAAATAATGATATGTATTGGAGGAAAATTAAATAGGGTGTTGTGATTGATGGTGACAGAGGGGCTACTTAGGCTGGCTGATCAAAAAAGAACTTTGAGCCGAGACCGGTTTGGCTCAGTGGATAGAGTGTCGGCTTGCGGACTGAAAGGTCCCATGTTCTATTCCGGTGGGGGCATGTACCTTGCTTGCGGGCACATCTCCACTGTGGGGCGTGCAGGAGGCGGCTGATCGATGTCTCTCTCTCATCGATGTTTCTGACTTTCTATCTCTCTCCCTTTCTCTCTGTAAAAAATCAATAAAATATATTTAAAAAAAGAACTTTGAGAAGGCAAAATTTAAAGGGAAACCCGAATGCTATGGAAAACCAACCATACAGAAATCAAAGGGCATGTGCTTCAGGCAAAGAGAACTCTAATGAAAAGTTTTGTGTGTTTTTTGTTTTGTTGAGTGTGTGTGTGTGTGTGTGTGTGTGTGTGTGTGTGTGTGTGTGTGTTTAGGGGGGTAGGGGGCAGGGGCTTGGAGTTTTGAGGAGTGAAGGAAGTCCAGTGTGGTTGAAGAAAGCTGAAAGATAAAAACAGTAAGCAGATGTGAGACAATTATTTGTTAGAGGCCAAAACAGTTTTCATTTTGCTCTACAAGAGTATAAAGCTAACAGGAACATTTCAACTGAAGAATAATATGAAGCTATTTTATATATTTAAACTTCACTCTAATTGTTGTATGAGGGATTGATTGTGGTAAGGAGATTGAAAAGGTAGAGTAACTGGTGAAAGGGTATTTCAACGGTCCACGTGAGACATGAAGATGACTTGGTCTAGAATCCTGTGATGTTTTAGTGATAAAGCCAAATGAAGAGCATGGTGCTGGATGTCAATGGAGACAAAAGTCAAGATTCTTACATTTTTGCTTCCAGCAACTGTGTGTGTAATAGTGGTATTTATGGAGGTGCAGAGGCAGATGTGGGGATTTGCTTTCAGTAGATGCTGTGCCATTTAGTGAATATATCCTCTAAATGTCTGTTTATTAATGTTATTATCATCACTCCCACTTATGGGAGATGTGGGAAGCGCTGCAGGGAGAAGGCCAATTTGTCACTGACCCCTGCAAGTCAGAGACCTCAACTCCAGTTCCTTCTGTTCTGTGTCATTTGCACCTCTAATATGAGACTGTTTTGGGGTAAAAGCAGATCAGAAAATTTCTTCTCAATCAAACAATGAAAAACACACCCATGCCTTAAGATCCCTTCTCCCCAATTTTGGGAAGTCCAGAAAGCCTTCAAGGGTTAGTGGAAGGTTGGTGATTTCAGGGGTGGGTTTTTCAGAAAAGAATGGAGAGTCCTTGAAATTGCAGGGACACGTGTGGTTTCCAGCCATGTTTGGCACATGCCTGGCCATGCTTTGCATGTCTCAAAAATTAATGCTAAATCTCTACTCCTGGGGATGATTTTAATATGCTAATGAACCTTTTGTCAAAAGGTTCCCTGAGAAGGAGTTTCTGGAGCCATCTTGGATCTTTCTTGTGCAAACCAGATTTCTAGTTGGGGACCTTGGATTCTCTATCCAGTTCCTGCGAGCAGACTTAGCTAGCTCTGGAATTTTCGGCTCTTTTGATGAGTTCAGCCTGCTTTTTGTCAGGGGATGTGTTGGAGAGAACACAAGAAAGTTAGTATAACTTTAAAGATTAACTAAGGATGTAGTGGCACAATCCAGTGAAAAATTTTCCAAAAATCTAACAGTCAATAATCATAAACTGACCTTCTAACGCCCCTCATTGTATCTTAAATTGGTTTTGTTACTCTAGGTTTGCTGATAGAGACTTTGGAGGAAGGGGGTGAAGGGAGGGAGTGGGTGAAGGGGAAGGGAGTGTTGGGCATGGAAGATGCTTTCTCTGCTTCAGCATTGTTCCAAGTTGGGAAGTACAGGATGCCTTAATGGAGACCAAACTGAATGTGTGTTAAGTCGTCCCGCGTGTGCAGTTTACAGAGCAGAGATGAGCAGCACTACAAACCAGAGTTCCCTCCTTCCCGATTTGCACGTGAGTCTCCAAAATGACACCCTGCTTGCTCTGTGCACACTGACTTATTTTAGTCTTTTTTTTTTTTAATTTGTATCATCCACCTGAAACTAATACACTGATATTTTTTTATTGCGGCCACATACCAAAGCTAATTTTGCCTTCAGTTCTGTTTTATCCTGTGCAGTATCAACTAGCCGGGTGTATTTGAACCTGTATACTTCTCTCAGTAATCCGGTCATCAGATTGATGATCCAGTTCCATTCAGTTCTAAAGTCAAGCAAGGGATGTCAGTGATTAAAGTTGTCTGAGTTTCCCATCAACCAATCTTCTCTTTCCAATTTGTTTGACATGTAAGGACAGCACCTTCCTAAAACAATGCTCTCATCCTGTCCTTCCCTGCTTCAGACCTTGGAATTTCTCCCGAAGCCTCTTTATTGACACAAATCCAAATCCGTCTACTATGGATGCACTGCCCCTCAATTGGGTCAACTTAACGATCTAAATTCTGCAGTGTAAGCCCTGAGCTCCACTAAGTCAGCTTTCCTCTTATTTCATGCTCCTACTCCTCTGCTTTTACAAGTAGTCTCTCCCCTCCTCCATCACCACCCTTTCTCTTAAAACTTGCTCTGATTATCTGTGTCTATTTTGATTTCAGACAGTGCTTTATGGCATTTAGATGTTGGATGGGTTGATTTACAGTAGTGCCTAGATATATACATGCACACACACACACACACACACTGATATATATATATATACATACATATATATACATATATATACACATACATATATATACATACATATATATACATACATATATATACATACATATATATATGTGTGTGTGTGTGTGTGTGTATATATATATATATATATATATATATATATATATATATATATATCATAGTTCCAACAAGATTGTGAAGTTCTGGAAGGCCTGGCCAATGTAGCTCTTTTATAATCCTTATTTTATACTCTCCAGAGCATAGCAACACGATGGCTACATGTTTCTTTGTTTTTCTTCCTGTTTCTCTTTTTCTACAACATCATTCTCTCTACTCATTGTTTCTCCTCATCTATATTGGAAAGCCATCACCTCTAAATATTAAACATATGCATGTTTTACTATAAGCCACATCAGTATTCTATACAAATTAAAATGCAGATCCAGATAATTTTTTTTACCCTAAATATCAATTTCTTAAAATGTTCAACATTTTTCTAGAAACATTGCAAAGATCAGTGTGGTTGGCCAAAGATTCTGCGTTTGACTTGACAGGTTGAGTCCCTGGGTTACAGCCCTTTAAATGTGGTATCGTTTCCACTACATTTGCCTGGGGGGTCAGCCTTGGGCATATATACAAAATATCGCTTTCTCTGAAAACCTGCAGAACCTGTACTCCTACATAAAGAGTGGAAAAACTCAACAGATTTGCAAAATTGTGTTCCAAATGGGAGAAAAATGAACTATATGAGAACATACCTGCATGGTACATTTCATTTGGAGAAATGTTAGTTGATGTGTTGTTGTTGTTTTCCTTTTCCTGTAAATTCTAGCACTTTTAAAAATTGAAAGAGGCATCCAGAGAAATGACTGCAGCAGATTGCCTTCTTAGCATGACCGGGGGGGGGGGGGGGGGGGGGGGGGGGGATGGGTGAGAGAGATGCACCTTCTTTCTTAGAAGCAAATCATGTGGCTTCCGCTTAGTCAGTTACCTGTGATAGAGCTCAGATTTATAATGGTGGAAGAATCAGATTTTTCTGCTGTCTTGTTTGTCTTTGCTTTTGGTTAGAAGAAGAAGGAGGTGGAAAGGGAAAAAAAAGATACAGAAAGAGAGGAGGAGGTGGAAAGGGAAAAAAAGATACAGAAAGAGAGAAGGAGACAGAAAGGAAATAGAATGAGTATTAAAATATCAGGATAGGTTTAACCATAGGTAACCAGAAAAAAAAAATAACTGTTTGTACTATAAAGAATTTATGATTTTACGTAATAAAAAAATTCAGAGGAAAGACAATTACAGGATTAATTAATTCATCTGCTTATCACAATATCAAGAATGCCAGTTCTTTCCCTCTTTTCATTTTTCTTCCTTGGCATATATCAGCTTTGTCCTTAGGCCGTCCCTCTCTTGGCCACATGATGGCTATGGAAACTCCAGGCATTTTATCCTCATAAGGGTATCCAGAAATAGAATAAACAACTGTTGCTTTTTTTTTTAAGACAAATATATTCATTGTTAAGATCAGACTATTACATTTAGCAATCAACAGCATGAGTGCAAAAAATAAATCTACATTAAAACCCTTTGTTGGAATGCTCTACAGTTTCCACGGAACAGAAACCAAAATAAACTGTTATACAGTTAGCCACAGACACAGTCCTCAAGATATTTGACCGTTCACATGTTGTAATGGCCCAAATCACTGTACCTTCTGCCTCCTCCAAAATTGCTTCCTCTACCACGGCCACCACCACCTCAGGATCCTCCATCATTATAGTTGTCAGAGCTGCAACTCCTGCCATAGCCACCGCCTGGATTCCATAATCTCTCCACCACTTCCATAGTCTCTGCTTCCTCTAAAGCAGTGGTTCTCAACCTTCCTAATGCCGCAACCCTTTAATACATTTCCTCATGTTGTGGTGATCCCCAACCATAAAATTATTTTTGTCGCTACTTTATAACTGTAATTTGCTACTGTTAGGAATCTTAACATAAATATCTGTGTTTTCTGATGGTCTTAGGAGACCCTGCTAGCTGTTCGCAGCCCACAGGTTGAGAACCACTGCTCTAAAGTAACCAGGACCACCTCCTGCATAACCACCATCCTTACCAAATCTGTTATAGCCAACCCACTGCCATCCTACCCACCACCACCATGACCTCCACCAAAGCCACCTGGACCTCTGGAGTTTGAAGAGTTTCCTTCATGATCAAAGTTATCATTCGCTCCAAAACCACCTCCACAAACACCTCTGATGTTTGCACAACCACTCTGGAGGAAGCACCGGCCATCTCTTGTGTAGACTGACTCTCCTTACTTCCCAGTGTGGCCATTCTCAAGATGGCATTTCTCGTATACAGTCATGATCATCAAAGTTACAAAAGCAAACCCTCTCTTTTGGCCACTGCCTCGGCTGGGCATGATTTCAATTGCCTCATTTTCCTATCCTGTTCAAAATAATCTCTCAGGTGATGTTCTTCAGTGTCTTCTTCAATAACACCAACAAAAATCTATTTCACACGTAAGCAGGGCTGTTGAGAAAGCGCTCACTGGTTCCACAACTCTTCCCTCTACTCCCCGTGGCCCTGCATTCACAGCTGCATCCATCAGCTCCACATTGGCACACTTGACAAACCCAAACCCTCTGGAGCACTTGGTGCTTGGAATCTCATCATCACAGAACCTGCAAGCTGTTCCAACTCTTTGGGGGACTCTGACTTAGACATGGCAACTGAGGAGGAGACACTTCAGTAATGTTTACTCTGGGGGCATCCACTGGCAGAGAGGAGTGATCTAAGAAATGCATCTCAAAAACTACTCCTTTCCTATGATTTTTCTTTTTATGTGTGGGAGAAAAAATTTTCCTAGAACCTTTGCAGTTGATTTATCCTTCTATCTCATAGGCTAAATTGTGTCTCATGCCCAGACCTAATTAGTCCCTGGCTGTAGGAAATTCAGCCAAAGTTCTTCACCAAAGAACTCAGCAAACTATAGTCCAAAAGTCACCCCACGTCCTGTTTTTGTGTGTCTTGTGAATCAAGAATGTTTTTGCCTTTTTAGATAGTTGGGGGAAGATTAACAATAATATTGTGAGATGATAAATTGTGAAATTCAAATTTTATATTTCAAATATCATTGTCCATACATAGTTTAGTCAGAACATAGTTATACACATTCATTTATCTTTTGTCTTTAGCTACTTTCAAGCTATAATGACTGAATTGAGTAGTTGTAGCAAGAATATTTACTCTCTGGGTCTTTCCAGAAAAAATTCGTCTAGTACTGGCTTAAACCAAATTCTATTCACCCATCACTGCTGGGACAGCCTTTCCCAAAGCAGACAATATGACTTTGTGATTTTTTTTTTAAATGTAAGAGTGATTTATTTTTCTTTAAAGATGGGAGTGAATTTTTCTGAACAAAGTTTTCTTGGGAAAGAGTAAGGGAGAAGGCAACAATCAGAGAGAGAGAAAGAGAGATTGAGGTCCAGGCACATTTTAGATAAAATCCCACCTTTAGTGTTGTATAAAGCTGACTCCCCAAAATCTCACCAACCAACCTGTTGACAAGACAGTGCTGAGTTTATTGTTCACTAGGGTGAAGGAGAACACCACCCCACAAAGATTTAGGAGTGTCTGTGAGAGAAGTGGTGAGAATTAGGCCAGAATTTATTGAGAATTGTATGGATTTCCAATGTGAGAACTTGATTAAAACTGCATAAGAGTTTTGATACAATAGTCCAGGACTGGTGAAAACAGCAAGGCAGGGTGATGGAATCAATATCTTAGAGCACGACTTCCATTAATGCTTTCCTTGAGAGAGAGGTGATGGATCATTGGGTAAGTTTCTATAAGAACAATGGAACAAACCACTTGTTTTGGCAGGAGAGTCCCAGAAGGGGCTAGAGATGCTTATAAAGACAGCGGAAAAGCAAAATCACCTCGATGTTCATGGTAATGTGGGGTGTCGGGATCTCTGTGTCCCTGTTGAGTGTGGTAAATGGTTTTGATACTCAGTGTTTAGGGATGTTTGTTGTTATAAATGAGTGTGAGTGTATGTATCTATTGGGGTGACGGGGGTGGGATGGTTGTGTTTTACTAAGTGTTATCTTTCTCCCATCTTGCTTCCAAATGAGTTCCAATGTCTAGACTGACTTAGCAATGATGCTGTGCTCAAGAAGGCCTCCCGTAAGCTACTCTCGGGCACTCAGTTCCTCCGATATGTCTCGAAACACAGGGCAGAGAAAAAAAGAAAGGTCTGTTGACAAAGTCAAGCTCTCCTCTGGGACCAGGCTAAGAGTATTATAGTTTAATTTAAAACCCATGCAGATCCATTTGTAAATAAGTGCTGTCAGATGACATCGTAATGGCTAGTGCAGCGCATACCTTTAAATTGATTTTCTTTTGATGTGATAAAAACATCTCATGAAAGAGACGTGGAAACGTGGCTTTTTATGTAAAGTAACATAATTTAACTTTTAAAAGTAGAAAACATTTTGTTGATAGCAGTTTATTTAATTCCATGACTGTACTAAGCATTGTTTGCTGTAGGCTATAAATCAACTTTGAACCAGTTATAATTCATAAATCATTACTCATGATTGATTTATGGAAAATCTTATTAATTGCAATAGGATAAAAAGAGCTTGAAGTAAGCAAGAAGTAAAAAATTAAACAGCCCGGGAATATAAGAGGACAGGCATATTTATCCTGCAATGAGTAGTAATATCATGTTTGCATGTTTTATTGATACCATGTGCCTGATCATACCAGTTATCCCATACCACAATTTTGGATGATCAATATTATTGTAACTCCTATCTTATATGAGAAGAAGAAACTGATTCCCATCAGTTTATTTTAAATATATATTAAATATTTATTATATATTGCTTACTATGAGCCAGTGATGTTACATATTTTATGTGACAGCCCTACCAAAAACCTTTTGAGTGAATAACACTGTTGTTCGCCTTTCCCAGATGGGGAAAGTGAAGAATGGACCGGTGGGTCTTCTCAATATAAGGTCCCGAGTTTCAAGCAGGCCTAAGGAATCAGGAAATCTCACACCAGAGCCTTCTCTCTGGGCCACTGGACATAACTGTTTTTGCTGTTTCATACTTTAAAGAGAAAAAAAGGTAGTGAATGGCAGAGTTAAGACTTATCTTGTTCACTTCTGTGCTGTTTCCAGTCAACCAGTGATATCACCCTGTGTTATGGAGACGCTAAGATTCTGAGGAAAGTCATGGGGTGGGGTAGGGCATAGAAATGGAGGGGCAAGGTCTTTTGTCCCTATTCCTAAAAATAACAATCAGTTCATTTATTAGGAATTTTATGTGTTATTTCTATTTTTTTCTCTTTTCTCTTCTTTTTTTCTTTTCTTCCATTTATTTTCCCTTTCTTTTCCTTTCTTCTTCTCTTCTCTTCTTTTCAAATTCTCAGTTGCCTTAAGAAGTGTGTGATTGTGGGTAGAGGAACACATCTAAAACTATACCAAGTCACACAAATGAAAAATCTTTGATGGTCATGATTAGTGGAAATGTAAATAGGATTCTATTTAAAATGTTAATCTGAAAGGGTTTTTAAGATCATTTTTAAATTTACAACATAGTAGGAATGAAACCTACTAACAACATTATTATTTATAAAGCCATCAAAGAACTAATATGATGAGTAGGTTTCTGATATATAGCAATTAGTTGTTCTAAAATGTAGGTATGGTGAGCCTAACAAACAGATTAGAAGACAAAGACCATTAAAAATGTTGGTTTATTTGTTTACGACAGTTCCCAAGAGAAAAGACGCTGCCATGGCACACAGGGAAAACACCTCCTAACAATAATGTCAGGAGGAAGAAGGAGAGGAGTTAGGGGAAAATGTGGAGCAAGAGTCTTTGTTGTGTTTTGTGAGAGAAGGCAAGATAAATGGGCTTGGATGGACTCATATGATCAACTCAGAATGTATTGGACAAAGGGATATTGAGCCCTAGAACGATTAAGGCGCAGGGGTATGATTGGCATGAATGTAAGAATCACCTGAGAACCTAATAAAGGACATAGGGGTTTCAGATAGATTGGTTCGCAGACATGAATGACACCGTAGTATATATCACTTCCACATATGCAAAGACATGTCATTAGATATTAACTCTTTGCACATTTCCATCAGTCATTTTACTTAGTGCAGTCAGCGAACCAGGTTCTGTGTTGGCAACAGGCTAAGAAGAGGCCATCAGATATGTCCCCTGACCTTTTAGAGTTCACAGGCCAGGGCAGGAAACAGACCCAGGAACAAAGGATCAGAGTACTGAAGGGCGTGAAAAGTCAACCAAGAGCACCAATAGCCTAGAGGAAGAATGAAAGGATCCTGGGAAGTCATTCTGCCTGGGAAGTCTATGAAAAGAAATACTAACTCAGAACCCATCCGTCAACATTTTTGCTGCCATAATGATGGAAAAAAGCAACCTCTGACTTTAAACTTCACCTTCTTGAGAGACTGGTCCCTTTCCGTGGTTTTGTAAATGTGGATATATATTTACGAATTGCTAATAATAGCTGCCTTTTCTGAGTAAGGCATCTTCTGTTACTGGGGGGTAGGGACAAAGCCACTTCTCTATCTTGGGTGCTCTATGAAAAGGAAGCTATTTAGAAATGCTAATTCACACTAAGAACCTCCCCACCGGTGGAAGAGCCAGCCCTTTGTACCCCCTCACCTCAAGCCCTTGAGTGGTGGGCAGGGAAGTGATGGCCAAGAAACCAGGCCTGTCTCTGGCATTGACTTCTCTTCCAGGCTCACATTGAACAATGAGATCTTTTTAGCATTTCTTAAGAACAAAGCTGATGATAAGATTTCCTTCTAAAAATAAAGCGAGTCACCTGCAGGATGAAACAGGGTTTCCTGTGTGGGTGATAACTCTTGACAGTCTGGACCTGATCTCAGCCCCGCTTCTATCTCATTCTCTTCTCCAGGCTTTTCCATTCTCCTGCCACAGCGAACTTGTCACTGTGCCCTGATGGACTGGTAGATTTCATGTGTCCTTGTCTAAACTCAGGCTGGTCTCTTGGCCTGAAATGCTCTGCTTCTTCTAGAAAACAAAGATCAGATAACCCTTCCCTTTGAAAATTCCTCATTTGTCAGCACAGATTGAGTTGCTCTGCCATCAGTACCTTTGTGTCAATGCGACCCGGTGTCAGAAAACATATAGCAAATGTTTATTATTGCACTTCCTCAGTTTGTCTGTATTTCACCCTTTGAATTATAATTTGCTCAGGGGTAGGGATTATATTCTTCTATTTTATGTGCCCAACACTTGGTAAAATGTCCGGCCAAGGGCAACAACAAAAACAGTAATAATAATAACAATAATGGCTAACCTTTATTGAGTTATTACTCGTGTGGGAGGCATTGTTCTAATCTAAACCCTTTATCTACATTAACTAATTTTGTCCTCACCACAACAATAAAAAGAATTGAACATTATCATTTGCATTTTGCAAGTGAGAGATTGAACCATAGAAAGGATAATTAACTTCCCCAAGTCAACATGACATTAATACTAAGTTAGCCCTGGTCTGTTTGGCTCAATGGATATAGCGTCGGCCTGCATGCAGACTGAAAGATCCCAGGTTCAATTCCAGTCAAGGGCATGTACCTGATTGTGGGCACATCCCCAGTGGGGGGTGTGCAGGAGGCAGCTGATTGATCTTTCTCACTCTCCCTCTCCCTTCCTCTGTAAAAAATCAATAAAACATGTATTAAAAACAAAACATTGTAGTTTGTAAAAAAGACTTGAAAACAGAAAAAATAAATACTAAATGCCTTTTTTAATTGGAATATTGTCAGTTCCTGGTATCTGTCCCCTCCCCCTTCCTTTTTTTCAGTCAAAGAAATTCATAGAAAGGTCACTGTTTATTGAGATAAGAGATTTGGGAGAAGTCATTACACAGGTGCCCAGTCCCTGGTATGCCAGTGGAGTGGGCCATATACTGGGTAACACAGTTTCCTTGAGAATGCCTCCTTGCACTGGAAGAGATGCAGACAGTAAGTTATTTTATTTCTCTTAAAATCTACTTAAAAGAGTAGGGATACAAGACATGTAATAGTTCTGTTATACTAAAATCATTTCTACAAACAGACATTATATTTTATGGGAAATGACTTATGTGTGATATGTCTACTTATAGGTATCAGTCGGCTATCTTGAGTTTTTGTATCTGAGAATCTCTAGAAGTTCATGTACAGTTGTGCATGTCATCGTTTCAGTGGATTTTCACAGTGTCCATAATGTAAGTTACCAGTGTTTATAGTGGAGATCACTCAAAGTAAAAGCATTTTAAGGAAATGAAGATATCTATTTGCCTTCATTCTCACAGCAACATTTTGGTTGAGTATTTGAAATCACCTGCTTCTGGACCCAGCAGAGGATCATCTAAACTCTGGCTCTGTAATTACTATGTGAATGCACTCATGTGATGTCTGTGATAAACTTATCCTGAAAACAGAGAATAACAGTTCCTACGTCAGAGGAATGCAGGATTGGAAAGGAATGCAGGCAACCTATGTAATTGCAAAGGGCCCCATTCTCAGGAGGGTCTACACTTAGCTTCATGCTTTGTTGGTACGGATTCGAAATTCTTACTAATTATTACCAAGGCATCCCACATTTTCATTTCATATTGAGCTCTGCAAAGTATGTAGCCATTCCTGGATAGGATTGCCGGTGAGGTGTATAACCTGGAGTGCCTGGCACATAGAATCACCCCAAACAAAATATCAGCTCTTACTAATTTGCAAGAGATCTTTTCATTTTGTGGGTACAGCTCCCACATTCTATGTTCTGAACTTCCCCAGTTTGAGCAGACAGTGAATCGAACGGTGGCGTACACCTCCCATGTCCTCACGCGTTGGGCTCATACTGACGGGTGATCAGGCTATTAAGTTCCTCCGCCTCATTCTTCCATTTCTCGGTAATTGCGTATCCGATGGAACAGGGACTGTAGATGGCTGCTCATTTGAAGCGCAGAAAGATTTTTTTTCTAAGAATATGAGACTCATTAGTCAATCAAGGATGTTCCATTTGTTGTTTTCCTAGTCTGAGAAATGATGGCCGGTAGGCCGTCTCCCTGGCATTGTTCCAGAAAGACATGTCGGAAGAGATCTAACCCTCTCTCTGTTGCTCTTATTATATTGCAGACCGTTTGAGCTCCAGGAGGACCCGCACCAGATAAATTATGAATGTTGAACAAGATGACCTTACATCCACAGCAGATAATGATAGGTCCTAGGTTTAACAGGGCCCTCTTTGACCCCCTGCTAGTGGTGCTGCTGGCTCTTCAACTTCTGGTGGTGGCCGGTCTGGTGCGGGCTCAGACCTGCCCGTCCGTCTGCTCCTGCAGCAACCAGTTCAGCAAGGTGATCTGCGTCCGCAAGAACCTGCGGGAGGTGCCCGATGGCATCTCCACCAACACGCGGCTGCTGAACCTGCACGAGAACCAGATCCAGATCATCAAGGTGAACAGCTTCAAGCACCTGAGGCACCTGGAGATCCTCCAGTTGAGCCGGAACCACATCCGGACCATCGAGATCGGGGCCTTCAACGGGCTGGCGAACCTCAACACGCTGGAGCTCTTTGACAACCGCCTGACCACCATCCCGAACGGGGCTTTCGTGTATCTGTCTAAACTGAAGGAGCTCTGGCTGCGCAACAACCCCATCGAAAGCATCCCCTCGTACGCCTTCAACCGCATCCCTTCCCTGCGCCGCCTGGACCTGGGCGAGTTGAAAAGGCTTTCCTACATCTCAGAAGGTGCCTTCGAGGGCCTGTCCAACCTGCGCTATCTGAACCTGGCCATGTGCAACCTGCGGGAGATCCCGAACCTCACGCCCCTCCTCAAGCTCGACGAGCTGGATCTGTCCGGGAACCACCTGTCCGCCATCCGGCCGGGCTCTTTCCAGGGCCTGCTGCACCTGCAGAAGCTGTGGATGATCCAGTCGCAGATCCAGGTGATCGAGCGCAACGCCTTCGACAACCTGCAGTCGCTGGTGGAGATCAACCTGGCGCACAACAACCTCACGCTGCTGCCTCACGACCTCTTCACGCCGCTGCACCGCCTGGAGCGCATCCACCTGCACCACAACCCCTGGAACTGCAACTGCGACATCCTGTGGCTCAGCTGGTGGATCAAGGACATGGCCCCCTCCAACACGGCGTGCTGCGCGCGCTGCCACACGCCCCCCGCGCTGAAGGGGAGGTACATCGGGGAGCTGGACCAGAACTACTTCACCTGCTACGCCCCCGTGATCGTGGAGCCCCCCGCGGACCTCAACGTCACCGAGGGCACGGCGGCCGAGCTCAAGTGCCGGGCCTCCACGTCCCTGACCTCCGTGTCGTGGATCACGCCCAACGGGACGGTCATGACGCACGGGGCGTACCGGGTGAGGGTCGCCGTGCTCAGCGACGGCAC
>PVJN01006592.1:0-74517 GCA_004026805.1 Lasiurus borealis | reverse complement strand
CTTCTGCCCCATACCTAGCACACAAAGCCACTCTATCAACTCAGGGAAGCAGCCAAAATGCAGAGACAAAGAAACAGGTCACAAATGAAAGAAATGGAGGAAAGCAAAGGACTGGATATAGAGCTCAAAACCACGGTTATAAGGTTTTTCAATAATTTTTTTAGAAAAGGCTGATAAATTTAGTGAGAACCTTGAGGATATGAAAAAGGACCAACTAGAAATTAAACATACACTGACTGAAATAAAAAATAATATACAAAGATCCAACAGCAGACTAAAGGAAGGCAAGAATCAAGTCAAAGATTTGAAATACAAATAAGCAAAAATCACACAACTGGAAAAGCAAAAAAAAAAAAAAGAATCCAAAAATATGAAGATAGTGTAATGAGCCTCTGGGACAACTTCATGCATATCAACATCTAAATTATGGAGGTGTCAGAAGAAGAGAGAGGGCAAGATACTGAAAACCTATTTGAAGAAATAATGACTGAAAACTTCCCCACCTGGTAAAAGAAATAGACTTATAAGTCCAGAAAGTGCACAGAACCCCAAACAAAAAGAATCTAAAGAGGACCACACCAAGACACATCATCATTAAAATGCCAAGAGCAAAAGACAAAGAGAGAATATTAAAAACAGCAAGAGAAAAACAGTTAGTTAGCTACAAGGGAGCTCCCATAGGATTGTCAGCTGATTTCTCAACAGAAACTATGTAGGCCAGATGGGCAAGAAATATTGAAAGTGTTGAATAGTAAGAACCTACAACCAAGATTACTCTACCCAGCAAAATTATCATTCAGAATTGAAGGGCAGATAAAGAGCTTCATAGATAAGAAAAAGCTAAAGGAGTTCATCAACACCAAACCAGTATTATATGAAATGCTGAAAGGTATTCTTTAAGAAGAGGAAGAAGAAAAAGGTAAAGATAAAAATTATGAACAACAAATACATATCTATCAGCAAGTGAATCTAAAAACCAAGTGAATAAAAATCTGATGAACAGAATAAACTGGTTAATATAATAGAATCAGGGGCATAGAAAGGGTGTGGACTGACAATTCTTGGGGCGGAAGGGGTGTGAGGGTGCAGGAAGAGACTGGACAAAAATCATATATACCTATGGATGAGGACAATGGTGGGGGGAGGTAAGGGCAGAGGGTGGGGTGGGAACTGGGTAGAGGGGAGCTTTGGGGAGAAAAAAGAGGAACAATTTTAATAATCTGGACAATAAAGATTTATTTAAAAAAATATTCCAGTCAAGGGCATGTACCTTGGTTGCAGACTGATTGATGATTGTCTCTCATCAGGTTTTAAATAGTAATAGGAGGAATAAAAAAAGAGATTGTGTTTTTAAATTACAATTTTTGTAGAAGTGATGGAAATGTTGACAGTCACAGCTTTAAAGAAAACGTGTATAGGTATATTAATATTTATTTATTTATAATTAAACAATTGATCTTTCAAGAGAAATTCTTATTTGGGAATCCTTTCCATTGTGTGAAAAGAAATGAAAGTCAGACTGTCAATTTCATCATTTCAATGTTCTATGGAGAGGAAAAACTTCAAATCACCTACAACGGTATCCATATTAAGTTATCTTCATTTAGACATAGTGATGACTTTGAAAAAAACAACATGATTTTACCATTAATCAAACAAAAAAAAACAAGATTTTAAAAATGCTCTGAGGAGAGAATTACATATACTTTAAAGCTATGGAGACATTGTCTTAATCCATTACCAATGGAAAGGAGAAAACTTGAAAACTTTGTGGTTGGCTAAAAGTAACTTGCCAACCCATTGATTACTGTTAAAATGAGCATATATTTAGCATCATAAAATATGCATAACAATGACCACAGGAGCAACTGAGCTGGCATGAACACTGATACATTACTATTCCTCCTCTATAAGGTCAAACTTAAAAACCTGACTTCTAAATGTTTAAATAAGATAATCATTTTTAGTGAAAAATTTAGATTTATTTTTGTATGCCAGAAATTCAGTCTGTGACCAGCTCTGATCATGAGTTCTGATAACGATTGATTTTAATACTCAATCATTTGAAATTTAGCTAAAATGTGCGTTTGGTGTACTTTTTTCTGCTCAGCTATGTTTGGAAACCACTTATACACTTAATATTTACATGTTCCAAGTCCTGGCTAAATGGGCAGTAGAAAGATAAATATCTGAATAGAGTTACACAAGACAATTTATTAACTATTTTAGCTGGTCTGGAGCTTGTGTTTGATATTGACTCATTCTTTCTTGCAGGGGCAAAGCCCTTCTGTAAACATTTAAAACAGTTCACATTCTGTGGCTGTGTAACTAGGGTGAGGGGAGTTGTTTAACACAATTTTACAATAAAACATTAAGAAATGTGAAATAAGCCCAGCTGGTGTGGCTCAGTGGTTGAATGTTGGCCCATAAACCAAGAAATCATCAGTTCAATTCCTGGTCAGGGCACATGCTTGGGTTTCAGATTCAGTCCTCACTAGGGGGCCTGCAGGAGGCAGTCAATTGATACTGATGTTTCTCTATCACCAATGTCTCTATTTCTCTATTCCTCTCCCTTCCTCTCTCTAAAAATCAATAAAAACATATTTTAATAAAAGAAATAGTGAAATACTAACATAGGTAAGATAGATCAGAATCCAGAAATTGATCAAGTACATGCAGAATTAAGATTTAATAAAGATGGCATTGCAAATCCATAGGAGAAATACAACTGACTGATCTCAATTATAAATAGCTAATTATTGAAGGGAAAATGAAACTGAATTTCAATTTTACTCTATACACCCCAAATCAATATCACTCGAAATATAAAACATGAAATTATAAATGACTAGAAATTTATAGTTTATAAAAATTCAGCAAGCAGAACACCTCTGATACATACTTTTGTGATTATATATTATTTATCAGTAAACATTTTTAAACTATTTAAAAGTTTAATTTCATGCAAATTTAAACTTTCTGAATGGCATAAAAGCACCATAAAACATACACACAAAAGCCTGGCTGTTGTGGTTCAGTGGTTGAGCACCAACTTATGAACCAGATCACAGCTCTTGCTCCAGTTTCTGGCTCAATTCCCAGTGTAGGGCGTACAGGAGGCAGCAGATTAATGATTATCTCTCATCATTGGTGTTTCTCTCTATCTCCCGCTCCCATCCTTTCTGAAATCAATCAAAATATATTTAAAAAAAAGAAAAGAAAAGAAAATTCATCCTGAGTCATGGTTAAAAATTCTCCTTCTAAAATGAATGAATGAATAAGCAGAGATTTTCCCCTTAGACCTCTTGTGATTGGCATTTCACTCAGTAAATTTGTTTCGAAAGTTTCTCTTTCTCAGGGTTCTCCCCTCACAGATGAAATTGTCCCTATGTGCTTTCAATTCCTGTCTCTACGAAGTGTCTGTCATGAAGTTCCTTTCCCTTTCATTCATTTGGTTTAAGTGGTATTCAAATGTAATCATTAATTAATACTTGCATTTGGGAAAGAGATCTGTATGTGAGCTTATATTAGAAATGGTAATTCCTCTAAGACTGTTTCTCTTGGCACAGTATCCCTTTCCTGGGCCTTGGAAACCTGCTAGCCTTTTAACAAAACTCTGCTTTGTGGTGATCACAGCATCTTTCTCTTTTGCAAATGTTTTATTTAATTGTTTAATTAGATTCTTAAAGATTGAACGAATCTCTTAATCCTGGATTCTCTTTTGTTACCTGATTTAAAGTAAAATGATGCACACAGGTGATTAATTTTCTTATGGGCAAGTCATGACTCTTTAATATGTTTTGAGCACAACTTTTTAGTGTTATAATAGCCTGGAGTTCTATATCCTTTATATATATTTTTAAGGGTGAGAGGTGACGTTTGAAGAACAAGGGGGGGATTCCAAGGTGGAAAGAGAACATGCACATGTGTAGAAACACCAGGATGTGTCTATGCTGAGGTTGGACCCTGACATTTTTAGGCTAGAACTGATTATAAATATTACATCTTTTCTTTTTAATCCTCACCTGAGGATTAAACTGAGGCATCATCTGTCAGGAGTGGCTTGCTCTGATGTGTACCATAAAATAGATAAGATTGTTCCAGAATTTCTTTCATCAGTGTTCATTTCACTACTTTCTCCCACCTCCCACCCCATAATTCTTAGGAAAAAAATATAATGTAATAAATGAATGTATTTCTCTAAACATATTTCTTCAGATTTTTTGACATGATATTTCTAATAAAATTCAGGTATGCAAAAATTAACTTAAAATTATTATTTAGCCAAGACCAGTTTGGCTCAGTGGATAGAGTGTTGACCTGTGGACTGAAAGGTCCTGGGTTCGATTCTGGTCAGGGGCATGTACCTTGGTTGCTGGCACATTCTCAGTGGGGGAGGGGGGTGCAGGAAGCAGCTGATTTATGTTTCTAGCTCTCTGTCCCTCTCCCTTCCTCTCTGTAAAAAATCAATAAAAAATTTTTAAAAATTATTATTTAATTGTTTAGGAAGATCTGTCTTTATAAAAGATAAAGGGGCAACTTTGCTAAGCATATGTCTTAAGTAATCACATCTTGGCTTATCACTCCAAGAAGAGTTTACCACAAGCTGACAAATATTTCATTTATAAGACAGCATTCATAAGAAGAATCTGATTCAAGCACTGAAATAACCATTCTTTGATTTGAAATCTTGAGGACATTGAGAAATAATTTTACAGTGTCTTTCTTTTGATAAATATGATACATAATTATCGAGAGCCTCCTACATGTTAATAACTGGCAAAAATGCAAAGATAGGGAGGACATAGTTCCAATTTTCAAGGTCATCATCATCATGACAGAAATGAAAGTTGTAAGATAATGAGAGATACACGAGAGAAAATACATCAAATGTCCTAGGAGAGGTATAAACAGTATTTATGAGGAAAGGAGTCAAAGAAGGCATGTGAGAAATAATATAGATGATTCATATTGTGTACTTGAGAAATACAACTTCCTCCTTTAGACCGACCATAAGCTCCGTGAAGGTAGGGAGCATTTCTCCTTTATACACCCATCTTCTATAGTACCTGGCACAGAGTAGGTCTTCAATTAATGCTTAATGGAGGGAAAGAAATTAGCCTCAAGTATCTACTCTGTTAGGTCTTTTTCTGGTTGATCTTCATAACAAGCCACTGAAGGAGAATTCCTTTAGATGCTCCTCTTATCTCTTTCTCTTTCCCCCCACCTTCTCTTTAAACAAAATGAGGAGGGAGCTGAAATCATGGCTCAAGGAGCAATGGAATTAGCTGTAGAATTAGTGCTCCATTCAAGTCGAGCTCTACTATTTAATAGTTATGTGATCTTAGGCAGGGTAATTACTGGTTTCAGTTTCCTGCTCTTTAAAAAGTCGTTTAAAACACACACACAATAACACAAAAAACGACTCATAGAATTATAATGAGGATCATATTAGATGAGGTCTATGAAGTGTGCAGGTCAGTGCTCAAGACTTAAAATAGTCAGATCATGTTAGCTGTTAATCACGCTGCTTTAATGCTAATGTAAAACAAGAAGTAGTATGAGCTACTTCACTGATTTACTTTAAGGACTACCTTGAGATTATATGCTATTAATGTGTAAAAACCTTTGTTACCTTATAATAGATTCAGTAAGGTCCAAGGTTATTCTGTGAGAAGATTTGTGGTGGTGAAGGAGAGTTAGGAGATCAAAGAGGCTGCATGTGTAGAGGTTACTAAACCGGGCAAACTGGATTGAGGATCAAAGGACAGTGTTAAAGAGTTAGTCGAGACATGCTGTAAGATAGCGAAAAAGGGTGGGAAGGAAGAATGAGAAAAGGAGGAAGAGGATACAATCTAGGAAATTAAGAGTGAAGAAAAGGAATAAAGTATAACATATAAAGTTATGAAGGTCCAAATAAGAGATATGCCTATTCAGAGAACAAAAGGAGCCATCTCAATGTTGAAGAAGAATCAGTTGTGTAGACCAGGCGTGGGGAATATCCGGCCGAGGACGGTATAATCATTTGTCTGGCCCTGCCAAGGCATTAGGGGCTAGTTAATTAAATATTTGATCAAATATAGCAGGCTAACTTTTAAGTTGATAAATGTGTATGGACCTTGAATGTTATTATAAATATTCAAATGGCCCTTGGCAAAAAGAAAGATGTCCCATCCCTGGTGTGGACAGAATATGCAGATCATTTAGAATGCCTCTTTACCTGGTTGTAAACTGGAGATATTAGCATAAGCTTCAGGAATAAGGAAATTATACTGTACTAGGTTTCACTTGAATTCACCCTCAGATATTTAAGGAGATCAGAGAAAAGACAAAACTGGGCAAGGAGGTGTGGGCAAGGAGGACACCTGCTTAGGAGACACATATATAACATGGTACAGTAGGAGGAGTGATGAGATATGGCCTGTAACCAGCAGAAGGAAATGTGAAATCTAAGGAATATGCAGATAAGAGCATCTTGGGTTATGAGCTTCTTTTGCTTTGGCAGGTGTTTAATTTAAGGCATCAAAATACATAGTGGCAGAGCACACAGTTTAAAGGCTCTAGTGTCAGATGGAACATAACCCACATTGTCATCTGTGCAGTTGAGGAAGTTACAGGGATTGAAATAAAGTTTCCACTTCTTGTTTCAGAAGCACAGAAATATAATAATTTGATGAGTGCCTTTTAGTGTCACATTAGGCCAGATAGTGCCCAAAGGATAATGATTATAGATGGAATCTTCTATTAATAGTCTTGGGTTATTTTTTTTATTTCTTTTTTTGTCATTTATACAAATTCACAAAGGAAGAATACACACATTACTAATATTTTTGTTTTTAAAAAAGCTATTCTGTTTTTAAAAAAGCTATTAACTTGTGATATGTTCAAGTATCTTCTTAATATTGGGCAACAGGTCATTTGTATTTACAGTTTAAAATTTGCAAAGAGATCTAAATAAGAATAGTGAAAATTCATGACTAAAATAAAATGTGCCTAGTTTGGTAATTGTGCTGGGATGATTCTAAATGCAGACTCTCTGCAATGAGGAATTTTACTTCAATAAACCTAAGTTCAAAACAGTTAATTATATCTTAAACTTCTTAGCTGGAAATCACATTCCCTAAAAGCAGAAGTTGTGTTTGCTGTGTTGAATCTCAGAATACATAGTATGCCTTGTATATTAATTAGCTTAAATATTTTTATATTAGTAAAAACATATTTACTAATTGATCAAGAGTATGGGTGTTTAGTCAATGCTTATTGAACCAAATGTTTCATAACTAAATTTTTAAGAGGTATGATTTTTTTTTCTGTGACTATAGACATGGTTGAAAGAGCAAATCCATTACCTACTTAAAATTTTTCATTAACTACCTCTACCTTCTAGAATAACATCACAAATCATTCCCATAACACATGAAGCCCTCTCTGTTAGACTCTCGTTCCCTGAGCCTCGCCCCCCAAAAGGCATCCTAAGTACACCTGTTTGTTGTTCTGGCTGTCTGAATGCACTTCCTTAACCTTATTGAGCAACTCCAATGTTCTTAAAAACTCTCCAATACTTCCTGTTTTGGAGGCAGGGACTGTATTTCCTATCTCTATATTTATCACTGAGCAGGTGCTGATCTATACTGGGTGATTAGTTAATGTTTATGGAGTTCAATGAATGTGTATGCATGACTGAAAATTCTTTACATAATATTGTGTGTATCGTTGAATTGCCTGATATTTGAAAACACAAATGTATTTGAGATTGCTCAAAATTCTGACACTTCATCAGAGTCTAGCTTTAATATTTTGAAAAAGTATTACTTCTTGTGACTCTCTATGAGAACCTACAAAGCTCTGTGACTTACCTGTCATATATCAACTCTATAATGACAATAAAGTGCAAATACCATTATTAAAAAGGTCCTTTCAGTTGGCAAAGTGGTGAGACATTTGGCCTCTTCATATTTTTAATTAAACGTTTTCTTAATGTGCAATAATGAAAAGTTCTGGGAGTGGTTATCTATTTGAGCACATCCCCAAAATTGCTAGCAGAGTAGCAGGATTTTGTTCCAAGATGATGGGTCAGTTTGAGTGGGGCAATTTTCCAGCTTTAATGACACCACAGTATAGGCATTGTGTTTGAGATTATTATTTTCTGCGTTTGGTTTCTAAAGAATGATTTTTAAAATTCAGATTATACATTGATGTGATTTGTGCTTAAGTACAGTATACCATAAACTAGCCAAGCCAAAACAAGATAATAAGAAAAGTGTCTAGGTAATATCATACTGTGAAACTAAAAATAAAGACACACACACAAAATTAGTTACCTGTATATAGTTATAAGATTTGAGCTAAATGAGTGTTTTAAAAATAATACAATTGAATTGATATTTAATTTAATTTTCTTCAGAAAAATATTCCTGATTAGAATAGTTTTTAACAGGAGAAAAGAAGGTAGACAATGTTTTCAATATATTTATCTTCTGAAAAAAATGTTAAGGAAATATTAGGAAGAAATGATGGCAGTTTAACATGATTAGTTTGGTGTGAAATTGTATTATTTTTCACAGAGATTGTAATATTCTCTTTGATACCATATTGACACATTAGCAGATTTTTTAAAAAAGAGAGTATTTGTTTATTTGTTTGGGAATACAAAAGAAGATTGAAGCCAGATGAATGGGGGAAAAAATCTAATCTATACTAATAATAGAGAAATATGCAAATTGTCTGGGACACCATCAAAGTACCAGTAACGACCAGCAGGCTGTGTGGGGTGACTAGGCCAGCAGAGGAGGGGCATTAAGGGCAACCAGGTTGGCAGGCAGAGGTGGTTAGGGGTGATCAGACTGGTGTGGGGGGGCAGTTAGGGGCAATCAGGCAGGTAGGCAGGTGAGCAGTTAGCAGCCAGTGGTCCCAGATTGTGAGAGGGACGTCCAAAGGGTCCCAGACTGGAGAGGATGCAGGCTGGGCTGAGGGGACCCCTCCATGCATAAATTTTGTATACCGGGCCTCTAGTTCATTATAAGATAACAATAAAGGAAATAGAGGCCAAAAGTAAAATAATCTGGTTTTAGCTAAAAGGAATTTGAGGTTAAATCTAAAATGTGTGATAAATCTGAGATTATCTTCTCACCATATTTTCTAATAGTTTTTGCTAAGGAAACCAGCATTTTGAGCTTAATAAAGTGTTAGCTATATAAAAATGTATAAAATACTAGAGGCCTGGTGCGTAGATTTATGCACTGATGGGGCCCCTTGGTGTGGCCTATGAGGATCGGGCAAGACCAGCAGTCCAATGCTGCCTGCTGCTCCTGCTCCCACTCCCACTCACCCCAACCCTGCTGCACCTGCCATGTGCCCATCAGTCCTGATCCAGAGACTCACACTGCTGCAGCAGCACTCACCAGCTGTGAGTCATGTATCTGGCACCTGTTGGTCAGCTGAACAGCGTTCCATTGTGGGAGTGCACTGACCACCAGGGGGCAGCTCCTGCATTGAGCGTCTGCTTCCTGTTGGTCAGTGTGCATCATAGCAACTGGTCATTTGGTCGTTTGGTCATTCAGTTGCTTAGGCTTTTATATATATCGATAGTGCATACTTTGAAGGTCTCATTGGGGAGGTAAGACAAGATGAAAAGAACTCCATGGAGTAATTAATAGGTAATATTTGTCTAGTGCTTGGAATTTGGAATGTAGTTTTATATACCATTTTGTAAATTTAAAAAACACATTTCTGATTTTATTCTTCTATTGTGTTTCCTATGGCTTTACCTGTAGAGGATAGGATTAACTCTAGATTGTGATTATTTTATAGCTTTTCTTCAGTTTTTTTTTTTTTAAATTTTCATTTATTTATATTTTCTGTTAATCCTCACCCAAGGATATTTTACCATTGATTTTTTTATTTTTATTTTTTAGGGAGAGTGGAAGAAAGAGGGAAAGACAGAGAGAACCATGGATGTGAGAGAAACACATTGATTGGTTGCCTCCTGCAAGTGTTCTAACAAGGCCAGGCCCAGGCCAGGGAGGAGCCTGAAACCCGGCTAGGGCACTTTACTTAAGTTTTCTCAACCTTTCTTATGGGTCCTATTCCCCTGATCCTTTCAATTCTGTTATGGTCCAATATTTTAGGAATACCTCATGGGAAAATGTCCTCTGAATTTGTAATGATTTTGCTTATTTTAATATTCTAACATCTAAAGTACATGACTTATTATGGAAATAATACAGATTCGGACATTTCTAGACTAGAACTGATTATAAATGTTTTAGCTTTTCTTTTCTTTTTTAAATCCTCACCAAGGATATGCTTTGGGGAGGAGGGGAGAGCGAGAGTGAGAGCGAGAGCAAGAGAGAGATTAATTGTCCCTTGAACACACCCCAACTGAGGATTGAACCTGAAACCTAGGTATGTGCCTTGACTGGGAATCAAACCAACCACCTTTTGTTGTACAGGAGACACTTGGCCAGGGTTAAATGTGTTTTTGTTTTTTTGTTTTTAATATATTCATAGATTTCAGAGAGGAAGAAAGAGGGAAAGAGATAGAACATGACTGATGAGAATCATTGATCAGTTGTCTTCTGCACGTCCCACACTAGGGAACCAGGCTGCAACCCGGCCATCAGAAGCCAACTGTTACCTCCTGGGTTCATAAGTCAACGCTCAACCACTGAGCTGAGCCAGCTGGGGGCAAGGCTAAATGTTTTATCTAGTTGTCAGATCACATGACCTAATTTCTGGTTAAGAAAATATGGTCACCTTATCTCTTTGTGGCCTCCACTCTTTACCTCTCATTTAGTCACTAAAACCTTTAACTGGCTTTTAACTTTTCTGTTACATATTCTATATATTCAGAATATATAGTTATATATTATATTCTAAAATTACACTTTTAAAGGTAACCTCAAATCCAGTGGTCTCTTTTCCAGAGGTTAATTTTCATTAACCTCTATTCAATTCTATTCATTGGTCTTTCTACTTGAAATGTCTAGGATTCTAGAAACCTGGGAATTTAGTTCTTTTCCAATATACTATTATTTGTTGTCTCCTTTCATGAATTTTCTTTTGCTTCCCACCATCCTCATTCTTCTAAATCTGAAATTGTTTACTTTCTTATGGGCAGCTGGAGCCACATGGATTTCTTAAGGCTAAGGAATGTTCTTTTTGTATGTCCACTTCAGCTTACTTCTAGGACTCCTCCAGGCCGAAATTATTGCCTTCTCCCAAGCTTTAGTTCTATTTTTACCTTCTTCCTGAAACTTGCCTTGCCCATAGTAATTCATTTCCCTTTAAATTCTCAGGCATTTGACCCTCCTTACCCCATTCTATTAATAAACTGTGTTAATGTGTCACTTCCTAGTTAGAGTGCAAAATCTTAGAGGATAAGGGTGTACTTCAGGTTTTGTTTTGTTTTTGGTTTGCTTGGTAGGGGACAATAATTCTCAAATATTTGATCGAAAAAGGCACAATATATTCTATGGTTTCAATACAACACAACTAATACATACATCTTGTTTAGGTATGCATATTAAATTATTTTCTTTTCTCCTTTCTGGCTTCTGGTTATAACTGGCAATTCTTTTTATAAAGGTACCACATGCAACATTTTAGAAGTCATAACGCAATTAAAAGTTTGCAAAAGCAGGCCTATAGGGGACAGTGGGAATGGATATGTACTTACAAGGCTGCTACATTGTGCCAGACACTGCTTTGCATTGTGAAGATTTTTTTCAAAAGACTCAAGAAACTGAAGTGCAGGGCAAGATTCCACAAAAAGTAAATGGCTGTGCTGAGTTTCAGAAACCTAGGTCTGTCTGGTTTCAAAGGGCAAGGCAGTTTTACTTTTGGGTGATCGTCAGAATTAAATGACATTATTTTTTTAAAAAGTACTATGCACAGTAGTTGACATTCAACAAATGTTGCTGTCACACACTTCTGCTGAGGGTGGGTATACTTAAACAAGAAGGGGAAAAAGCTGGCTGAATTCATTATACTTTCCCCCCTCCTGTTAGTTTTCAGAGTTTCTAATTCTAAGAAAGACTGAGCCTGTGTAGCTCGGTAGTTGAGAGTTGAACGTGGACTTAGGCACCAGATTAATCAGAGGTTGTGCTTGGATTCTGGTCAGGGCACAAGCACGGGTTGCATGAGAGCTGGATTCCCTGTTGGGGGCATGCAGGAGGCAGCCAATAGGTATTTCTCTTTCCTTCTCCCTTTCTCTGAAATCAATAAAAATCTTTCATAAACACAAAAACAAACAAACAAAAAACCACACTGGGATTTAGTGAAGGTGTAACTTAGCAACTAATGTTTCATTAAAAAAAAAAAAAGAAACACTATTTGATTACAATCATCTTTTGCCCTTCTTCATGATGAGGATAGAAAAATATACCCGGCAATATTTCAAATGATGAATATCATGTAACAAATTATACTTATAAAAGAAAAAAGGGATTTAAAAATTGTTTTATAGGAAGTCAATAACTTATTCCTGTATACTATAACTTATTTTGTGCTTCGGGTTTTGTTTGTTTTTTTCCCCATGAAGAAATGCTAATTCGCAAGGAACTTTGCAAGGTAAATTGCAGAGTTCTGGTAGCAGCCGGGCCACGGAAGGTGGGGAGCCAGGGGATTGCTATCTCGCCGCCCCTTTTCCTTTAGGTCCCCCAGAGCTTCTGCTTTGCCGCACCGCCCCGCCGACGCGGAAAGTGGGGCAACCAGGCTCACTTTGCCGGTCAGCAACCTCTTTGTATTCATCCGAGGCGCCCAACCAAACAAACCCCCCTCCCAGCTGCTCCAAACTTGAGCGCGGAGGGTTAACCACAGTCCCTCCGGCTTCCGCCGACATCCGCCCGCCGCACCTGGATGCGGGCGGCGCGCGACCTCCAGCCGTGACGTCACCGCACCTGGCACGGGCCCGCGGGCCGGGTGGCGAGCCGGCACCCGGCGGGGCGGGAGGGCCAGGGAGTGCGAGGGGATCTCGCGAGATTTGCCTCCTCCCGGGCCCAGTTCGCGACACCTTCCCGGCCTCGGTCCGCGTCTCCCCCTCAGTCTCTGGCGTCGCTCTCGCCTTGAACGGCGCGCATTACAGGGGAGGCGCGGGGCGGGCTCCTCGGCTCGGCGGGCTGGAGCCAGCGGCCTAGAGGAGCCGACCGGTCCGGTCCCATCCCCCTGCGGGAGCCACGCAGGGTGGGAAAGGCGCTGTGTGGGCGGGCAGGCGGGGGCGGGCCAGGCGCCAGGAGCCGCCGCCGCCGCCTCCCCCTCGCCGGCTGCGCCGACGGGACCGTCCGGGGAGCGCCGCGGGCAGATGGAGGCACCTCCTCGCCCCGCCTGAGCTCAGGAGGGGCAAGAGCGGGGCGCGGGGCCCGCCTCCGGCCGCCAGAGCGGCGGCGCGAGCAGCTGGAGGAGGAGCGGCGGCGCCGGGCTTCTCCCCGCGGGGGCCCCCAGCATGGGTAAGGAACCAGGGCGCTCCCCGCCGGCCGCCGGCCCGGCCCGGCCCGGCCCATTGGGGAGGGCGGTGTCCCGCCTGGGTCTCCGCGCGGAAGGTACGGGGGGCGGCCACCCCGAGCCTTTCCTCCGTCCCCGCGCCCTGCCGGCCACCTTGCTCTCCCCGGGGAGCGGGCGGTCGCAGGGCTGGCGGGTGCGCCCCCCTTCCCGCCTTTTCCTGCTCCGGGAGAGGTGAGCGGGGCACAGGGCGCCCGGCCGCGTCTCCTCGCCCACCTACCTCCCCGCTCACTCAGCTCGGTCTGCCCTCTCTCTCCCCGGCCCCTTCCTCTCCCCCCACCCCCCATGGGGAAGGGTGATCGAAAAACCTGACAAGAGTTACACTCGCAACTTTTTTTTATCTGCCGCGAGGCTTTTAAAAGTTTATTTTTGCCTGCGGAAGGCAGTCCCCTCTGTAAAAAACTTGCAAGGGATGCCTCCTCCAGGTCGGGGGAAGCGTGAGTATCCACTCCGCTCCCACCTAAGCGAGTCTGTGGGCATTTAAATATTAAATCCCCGAGGAGACTGGGTCGGGGTTTGGTAAGGGTTTCTGTGCCGAGCCCTCGGAGAAAGCTAGTTTCCTGTTTGGGAATTTATAGACTTCCTCGCCGGAGGAGGGAAAAGTACAAGGCCCCGCGTGTCATTTGCGTGCCGTGAAAGTTTCGTTCGGGTCGAGGGGAGAGCCGTGCGTGGTGCAGCCTGACGTGGAAAGGGAGTGTCGGTGGCTGGGTGCGGGGGCCGGGCGCGGGCTCCCTCCGTCCTTTAAAAAGCAAAAAACAGTTGGAAAGAGAGCTGCTTTAAGAAGGAAAAAAAAAAAAATCAAAGCATGCCACCTTGAAGCATAAGTTTGCGTCGCCATAAGGCACAATAAGCATATTCTGTCAGCGTAATCTTGACTTTGGTCTTGGACGCCAAATGGAGAGAGCGCTCTCGCTCGCTGTTGACGAGAGCTGGGAACTGTTTCATACGGACATACTATTAACCTAAATGAATAATTTATGACACCCAACAAATGATTTAGAAGCAGGACCTATACGAGATAGTGCTGATGTGGCTCCTCCTGGCCCCCACGCACATTGCTTTGTGGGAAATGCTGTGAGCGTGGTGTTTACAGACACACTCACCTTGCCCTGCTGGGTTTTCCGAGGCTTGCCGCTTCCACGCCCCCCCCCCCTCCCTCTTACTTTCAGGTGACTTTTGTACACGCAGTGTTCTTAGACTCAGAAACAATGAAACCTTTGGTGTTTGGAACTTTCAGGTGAATTCCTTTCTAATGGATTGGTTGAGCTTATGGGGTCATCGAGGGATTATTCCTTTAAGCACCAAATTATAAAATCGCGTTAGTTGCTTTGAATGAACATCATACTGAAATCAGATAACGTAATTCTTTCCTGTCTTGAGTGGGAGATGCAGGACTTAGGGTCATAATTTCAGATCTGTCAGGTACTGACTGTCATGCCTTGAGTATCTGTTGGTTGTATTATAGGAGTGTTGATCAGATTCCTTTGCATTTTGATGTTAAGTACTTTTGTGCTTTGCTGTTGGGTGTGCTTGTCAGTGTTCCCCTTCCCAACTCTGTTCTCTTAAATTTTCTGCAAGTGTGGAGGTCATGCTCATAGGTGTAGTTCTGTACAAAGGAAAAATAAAGTAGACCCTTAGATAGTGTGTGAGATCCTCTCTTGCGAAAAGGAAATGAGTATCAATACTTGGGTATTGGAGTATCTATTTTGATGGTCCAGAGGTCTTTTCTTAGTGATTTTTTTTCATTGTGTTCTGGTTAGATGAGTTGCCAGATTATCTTGGTAAAGTGTGATTGCTGCATACTTTCACTTTGACTCCCTTGTTTCTCGAAGGTTGATTTATTGGGGCATATGTCGTTAATTTTTGAAAGTATTTTGTCAGACATTTCCATATGAATGTATACTTTAAATTTATTGGTCCTGTAGTAATCATTAAAATTATTAAAATCATTTAAAGGGCGTTTCCTCTTAAAATAGAAATCTCATTTGCTTGGTTATCAGCAGTCTTTTTTTATTCCTCAGGATTTAGGATATATTTTACATTAATTCTAAAGAGGGTGGAAGGGAGGGGGAGGGGGAAAAGAGAGAGAAGGGAGGGAGAGAGAGAAACATTGATGTGACTGAGATATGTCCATTGGCTGCCTTCTACGTGCACCTCCTACTCACCCTGATTGGGGCGGGATTGGACCTGCAATCCAGGTACATGCACTTGATGGGAAAGTGAACCCTCAGGTGTGCAGGCTGATGCTCTAGCCATTGAACATGCCTACTAGGGCAGCAGTCTTTATCGCTTATACTTTCAGATGACAGCTTAAAATATTTACATGGTATTTTATTTGGTTTGTCACAAAATGAAAAACCTTTAATTTCTTTGTTTTGAATTTGAAAGCATTTAATATAAAAATTATAAAACATTAATTGCTTTTGGTTCATTCCATATTACCAATCAAAAGTACGTACAAGCCCTAGCATGTGTGGCTCAGCTGGTTGAGCATCATCCCATGCACCAAGATGCATGCGTCCAGGAAGCAGCCCAACGATGTTTTTCCTACAGAATTCTCTCTTTTTCCTTTCCTCTCTAAAATTAATAAAAACATATTTAAAAAATAAAACAATGCCAGTGTTCTCAATTTTTTTTAAAATTAATATAGCATGTGTTTTTAAAAAAATACCTTCAAATTTTTATTGCTTCATAATCCAAATTTGTTATTTTTTTCTCCCCTTAATCATGAAACATCCTCCCCTATTAATTTTATTTTAAGTGTGATAACTTTAATTTTCTAATGTATATGGAGAAATGATGTTTTGTTAAGGGCCTGAAGTTAGGCAAGGAAACAGCTGTAATGATTCTTGATTTGGATGAAAATAAGGACAAAATTGCAAATCTGTCTCCTAAGTAAACTGGTAAAGCAAGTTGTGAGAGATCTGAAAGTTTTAGTTGTTGTTTTTTTAAATTAAATCTTTATTATTCAGATTATTACATTTGTTTCTCTTTTTTCCCCTCCATAGCACCCCTCCACCCAGCTCCCACCCTTCCCTTTGCCCTTACCTCCCTCCCATTGATCTTATCCATAGGTGTATGATTTTTGTCCAGTCTCTCCCTGTACATCCCTTACCCCTTTCCCCCCGAGAATTATCAGTCCACTCCCTTTCTGTGTTCCTGATTCTATTATATTCAGCAGTTTATTCTGTTGATCAAATGTTTAATTCACTTAATTTTTAGATTCACTTGTTGATAGATATGTATTTGTTTGTTCATAATTTTTTGGCTTTTATCTTTTTCTTCTTCCTCTTCTAAAACAGTACCTTTCAGCATTTCCTATAATACTGGTTTGGAGTTGATGAACTCATTTAGCTCCCTCTTCTCTGTGAAGCTCTTTATCTGCCCTTCAATTCTGAATGATAGCTTTGCTGGATAGATAATTCTTGGTTGTAGGTTCTTGCTATTCATCACGTTGAATATTTCTTACCACTCCCGTCTGGCCTGCATTGTTTCTGTTGAAAAATCAGCTGACAGTTGTATGGGTGCTCAATTGTAGGTAATGAACTGTTTTTCTCTTGCTGCTTTTAATATTCTCTTTGTCTTTTGCTCTTGGTATTTTAATGATGATGTGTCCTGGTGTGGTCCTCTTTGGATTCCTTTTATGTGGGGTTCTGTGTGCTTCCTGGACTTGTAAGTCTGTTTCTTTTATCAGATGTGGGAAGTTTTCAGTCATTATTTCTTTAAATAAATTTTCAGTATCTTGCTCTCTCTCTTCTCTGGCACTCCCACAATTCTGATGTTGGTACGCTTGAAGCTGTCCCAGAGGCTTGATTCTTGCCTTCCTCTAGTCTGCTGTTAGGACTCTGTATAATATTTTTTACTTCAGTCAGTGTCTCTAGTTGGTCCTTTTTCATCTCCTCTTGGGACTCGCTAAATTTATCTATCATCTCTAGTTGGATCTTTTGCATCTCTAGTTGGTCCTTTTGCATCTCCTCTTGGGACTTGATAAATTTATCCATCTTTTCTAAGCGTGGTTTTGAACTCTATATCCAGTCATTTTTTTTCCTCCATTTCTTTTGTTTGTGATCCCTTCCCTTGTCTCGGCATTTTCACTATGCCAGGGAAACTTCTGTGTTGAATTCAGCCTTATGATATCAGACTTGCAAAACCGAAGAAGCCTCTGTTGAGCTTGGGATGGGTGGAGTCTCAGGGTTTAAGGGACCGCCTTGCCTTCCAGTCGGCCCCGCCCTCCACGGCCCCTGAGTCTCACGTGACTGGGTAGTCGCTGGAGCGGTCTTTGTACGCCCGCGCCCGCAGTGTCTCTAGACCGCTGCCTTTCTGGCTCCCCTGTGCACCAGGACCACAGGAGTCTAGGTCCCCACGGTTTCGCCCAAAACAGCGGCTTACTGGATTCAGAAGTGGCACAGTTGGGGGGGTCTGTCTCCCGCCCACTCTTGAAAACCAGCGGCACAATCAGCAATCTGTCCTCTGCGGCGCAGTGCCGTGCGCGCCACCACCAATCCTCTGATCTTTTGCGACTCCCCTAAATTTCCGTGCACCTCTCCCTTTTCACAGTCCAAACTCCCCCCATATGAGTTTCGGCTGGATCTGGGGTTTAGTGTCGTAAGATAAGGGGTTCAATGCCTTTGAGAGTCTCCGTTTCCCTCCCGCCAGAGAAAGCCAGCCAGGTACTTGGGCACCCGCTCTCTCAGCTCACTCGTCTCTGTACCTCAGCTTTTTGCAGCTCCTCTGGGTTTCTGTGAGCCCCTCTCTTTCCTTCTAACTGTAGAACTTCCACTCAGCCAGCTTTCCTGTGGTTCTGGATGATGTCCGTTCTGTCTTTTAGTAGTAGTTTTGAAATTGTTGTGCGAGGCAGCAGTGTAGGTGTTTACCTATGCCGCCATCTTGGATTCTCCTTGAAAGTTTTAGTTTGAGTTCTGAAAAGAAAGGGTGAATAAAACCTAATATATGACTAAAAGTTAGGTAAATTGGGTAATCATGATGATTGAGCTATGACTTGCTTAGTTGTAAATTTGAAATCCACTACTACTAGGCAGATTGACCTCAAATAGAATTTAGATGCGGGAGAAAACTGGTCTGGGAAGTCTGGATGGAGGTTCGTGTATATATCTTTAGTCAGTTTGTCAGCATGACGTATATGTGTAAAAAAAGGTAGTGTGTAGACAGATAGGTGGAGCAGGACAGCTTGGTGTGGGAGTGGGATGGTTGTTGGTAGCAGGCACTAAGTAGCAGCTCAGATTGGTACCTTGGGGGAAAGGTAAGGATGTGGGGTTTGGTAGTATGTAGGCCTTGAAGAGCTAGCCACAGGGAAGCGAAACCAGAGAGAGTCCAGGTTTCTTGTGAGAGATACAAGGTAGATATTTGTTTCCAGGATGAGTTTGGTTATTGGAATTATTTAAGACTGTGGCCTGGTGCGTGAAATTTGTGCACACTAAAAGGGGATTAATTAGAGGAAATAATTTAATATTGCTACTTGCCCTTTCTCTATAATAGAAGTATCAGAGGTGAAAATTAGTAAAATGTATATGAAAACTTTCCTTCTGTCAGAGTCTGGGACACACCACAGGACCCAGAGTCAAGTCCCTGCCCACACACATGAGCCTCAAAATAGTGTGAGACCCAGACCTGGCTGCTCCCCTCCCCATTGGGCTAGATCCAGACCTGGCCAGTACCACCCTTGTCAAGCCCTGCTGGGCAGGGGGTGTAGCCTCAGGTCCCCTGGACTAGTGTCATGATGGGGGGTGTGGCCTGAGGTCCCCCAGCCTGGTGCTGGTGCGGGGTCATGGCCTAAAGTCCCCTATCAAGCTGCACCTGGTGAGGGGCATGGCTTGAGGCCCCAGCCTGATGCTGGGGCTGGGGGAGCAGCCTGAAGTCCCATAGCCCAGCACCTGGATGAGAAGCGCACATTGAGATCCCTTGTGAAGCCCTGCTGGGCAGGGGACATGGCCTAAAGTCCTCCAGCTTGATGCCAGGGCAGGGGGAGTGGCCTGAGGTCACCTGTCAAGCCCTGCTGGGTGGGGGATGCAGCCTGAGGTCCCCTATCAAGCCCCTCAGGGGCGGGGGCGGGGAGGGGGTAGCCTCAGGTCCCCGCTGATTGCTTGTTAAGGTTCCTTATGGGAAGTTGGCCTCATCTGTGGGAGCAGCCAGCTTCGTAATGGAGTGATGGTCAATTAGCATATTCCCTCTTTATTAGATAGGATAGAGGCCTGGTGCACGAATTCTTGCACCAGTGGGGCCCCTCAGCCTGGCCTGTGGGGTTAGGCTGAAACTGGCTCTCTGACATTCCCCCCACACAGGGGTCCTGGAGTGTGAAAGGGTGCAGGCCAGGCTGAGGAACCTCACCAGTGCAGTATCAGAGCCTGGGAGGGATGCAAGAGGTTGACCAACAAGGGAGGGACCGCTGGAGTGCTTCAGGGCCTGTCTAGCACATCTCACTCAGTCCCAATCAGCCAGACCCCAGCAGCAAGTTAACCTACCAGTCAAAGCATGTGCCCCTGGTGGTCAGTGCATATTGTAGTGAGCAGTTGAGTGGCCTTAGCATATCATTAGCATATTATGGTTGAACGGACAGCTGGACATGTAGCATGTTAGGCTTTTATTATATAGAATGAGCCGAGCAGTAAAACTGACAGGATGTTGAACTCCTGTATTTTTTGTCTTGAGACCACATTAGTTGTCTATATTAATAGTTGGATCTATAAACATGATATAAATGACCCTAGATAAGTGGAATGAAATGAAATTATCTATCTAAATATTTGAGAAGATTCCCTGGTCTCAATTTAGCATTCCCTTTGTGCATTTGGTCCCAGGGATTTAATGCCTATTTTTTCTTTGCTTCTCTCTATTTTTCACATGAGTCAACTCCTTTTAAACCCAATGCAAAGCCGATTACAAAGTTTTAGCATACCCTTCAGTTTCAGAAATAAACACACAATCTTTAATAGTGTCAAGTATTCATAACTGCCAACATAATAAACAAGCAAGTGTGCATAAGAAACTTGAGGTACTAATTGTTGATCCCTTGATTTCACTGAAGTGGTGTTGACTGGGTGTTAGAAAGACCTACTTGGGAGTTTTTTGGTAGCATGTCCTTGTCCTTTTCAGTCCTTCCCCACATCATTTCTTCCAGCTTTCTTTAGGTTTATGTTAGATGTTCAAACTTAATAGAGTTATTTATTGCCATTATTAAGCAGATAGAATCTCTTTCGTAATCTTACTGGGGCTTTTCTGACCTGAGTCCTTGCTATATGTTATACGTACTTCTATTTTTCAGTCGTAACTTTGGCTTTTAGCCCAAGTGAGGAAGACCTTTTCCTTTGGGCTTCACAATGTTTCTTTCTTTGGAGTACATTGACATTACTTATGGTTTGTTTTAGATTTTGTTTTATTTTCTGAAGGTCTCCAGTGTCTGGGTGTTCCACTCTTTCACCGTTTTAATGTAGCCAAAAGTATAACTTACTAGTTGTTTGTATTTAAAGGAGCTATTACTCTAATAAGAAACTCCTTTTAAAAAGGTCATTATTCTAAATTTATATCTAGCCTAAGATGTTGATCTAGTGTCAGATATGGCAGTGTTATCGATTCATTCTTTCCTAAAACCTACTTGTGCTACGTCAGTCCTTCCCAATGCTTCCAAGTAGACTTGCATCTCATAATCTTTCAAATTTTTTATACTTTGTTAAACTTCCCATCATGACCACATTCTATTTTTCAACTTATTTATAAGACAGATGATGGAGATGGGATCCTAAATTCCAGTGTCTATTTTAGTGCCACTTAGTTCAGGTTCTTTTTTGATGGTTCAATGTTCAGGTAATTGCAAGAGAATGTGTAGCATCTAACCACTAGGAGTTTCTAGTAGAAAAATACTTTAAGCATAGTAACATAACAGCACCAACACTAAGAGAAAGTTTCTATCACATCGTTAAGGAAAGGAGCATTCGATGAGAGATTAGTGAAGAAGAATTTGTGTTATGAGCAATGTAATTAATGCCATGCTAGACATTAAGGGACTTAGGACAAATTAAAATTTTGGCTGTATCAAATGGTTTACATTTGTATTGGGAGTTGGGTATATTATTAGAATCATTGAGATTTAAAAATAATTTTTCCACAACCCATGAAAACTGATATAAATGCTTTTGCCTCTCTTTCCCTCCATTTGTTGATGAGTATGGGGATAGTTTACAGTGTTGAGATAGAAATAAAACTTAACAGGTGAATCATTGGGAATCCAAACAAGAGAGTAAATATATAGTACATTAACATATGCCAAGTCAGATATGTTAAAATGTACTAGGAGTAACATAAGGAAAATAAGGATATAGATTCCTAGATTGAAAGCTAAGTAGGATTTGTTCATCTCTCTTTAGTTTGACCAGCCTCATAGTGAGTACTTGGCATAGCCAAGATATCTTTTTTTTTTCTACTCCTGTCACTGAATCTCTAGAGTGAAGCATACTTTTAGTTGAACTGATGTCTTTAAGACCCTTATATTTAACTATTCAAACTGTCTTAACTTTCTTAATATCCATCAGTGCCCCAGAACTGAAGCCAAAAATTTACCCAACATCTAGACTGACTTTATTAACTATAATGTTATCATTCCTAAAGTATTTATTTATCATGATCATTATAATAATCAAGTGCCAAATTATTTGTTTTGGATTATAAGTTTAGAAGTTTATATATTTCTGAACTTAAGACTGCATATTCATAATGTTTTTAGGAAATATTTAAAGTTGGTCTTTCAAATCTATAATCTTTCTGTATTTTGTAACTTAATTTATTGAGAAATGTGTTTTACTGATATCAAAGTTTTTGTATTAGATTTCCATTAAAATTTCTGCTCTGCTACAGTGAGTTGTGCTCTGATGAGTATTTTATCTTGCTATATTGGAGTGTGTATGTGTGTTTGTGCACTTATACTTGCTATTTAAGATGAAGATTCCATTTTACTTACCTACTAATTAGACCATTCTTATCAAGCAATTTAAGAAAATTACTTTAAATAATAAAAATAGGTCTGTTGAGAGTTCAGAATGAATGTCAAATGGAAATGTAAAACCTTTGCCATGAAAATTTCCTAAATTTATCCTATATAATGAAAGCCTAATATGCTAAGTGTCCGGCCATCTGTTCAACCAGTTGCTATGATGAGCACTGACCACCAGGGACAGATGATCTGACCAGTAGGTTAGCTTGCTGCTGGGGTTCGGCCAATCAGGGTTGGGTGAGACAGGTCAGACACGCCCCAAAGCCCTCCTGCAGTCTCTTCCCCGCCCCAGTCATGCACCATTGGGGTCCCTTGGCCTGGCCTACACCCTCTCATAATCTGGGACCCCTCAGGGGATATCAGAGAGCCAGTTCTGGCCTGATCACTGCAAGCCAAGTAGAGGGACTCCACTGGTGCATAAATCTGTGCACTGGGTGCACTGGGCCTCTAGTATTCTATAAAATTCAGTTGAATTTACTTATTTTTAAATTTTATTTTATTTTTAAAATTTTTAAATATTCAACACAAAATAACCCCTCCAATTTTACTGAGGTGATTGACCATGTCCACAACGAAATCCTGGAATTTGGCAGCTAACCTAGCCCCAGCCTCAGCTATTTTGTTATCACCAGCAGGCAAGCACTCCTTCTGTAGTCTATAGATGTCTCTGTTGGCTTCCTCTCTTTCGACTCTTGCAGGTTGCATGCCCTGCAGACCTTTGAGTCTTGGCCTATCAGTCTTAGGCCGGCTGTAGGCAAAGTGGCAGGCAAAATCTCAGGGGGCAGGTGGAGATAACCAGGGAAATACCAGATGCCCTCATTGGTAAGGGAGCAGTAATAATGTTTCCAGGCAAACATTATGTTTTGAAAGACTGCATGAACTTCATGACATGAAGATTAGGCACATTCTTGTCTCCTTAAAAAGGAGTTCATAGCCCTAGCCCCGTGGTTGGCAAACTGCGACTTGCGAGCCACATGTGACTCTTTGGCCCCTTGAGTATGGCTTTTCCACAAAATACCACGGCCTGGGCGAGTCTGTTTTGAAGAAGTGGCTTTAGAAGAAGTTTAAGTTTAAAAAATTTGGCTCTCAAAATAAATTTCAATGTGGTTGTACTGTTGATATTTGGCTCTATTGACTAATGAGTTTGCCGACCACTGCCCTAGCCTGTTTGGCTTAGTGGATAGAGTGTTGGCCTGTGCACTGAAGTTTCCTGGGTTCGATTCTTGTCAAGGGCACGTACCTCGGTTGCAGACTTCTCCCCAGCCCAGCCCTCGTTGGGGCGCAACCAATTGCATGTGGCAGCCAATTGATGTGTTTCTCTCACATCAGTATTTCTCTCTTTGCCTCTCTCTTTCATTCTCCCTAAAAATCAATGGAAAAAATATCCTGCCAAATCCGGTTTGGCTTAGTGGATAGAGCGTCAGTCTGTGGACTGAAAGGTCCCAGGTTTGATTCCGGTCAAAGGCATGTACCTTGGTTGCGGGTACATCTCCAGTAGGGGGCGTACAGGAGGCAGCTGATTGATGTCTCTCTCTCATTGATGTTTCTAACTATCTCTCTCCCTTCCTCTCTGTAAAAAAAATTAATAAAATATATTAAAAGAAGAAAAAAGAAAAAAATATCCTCAGGTGAGGGTTAAAAAAAGTAAAAAATAAAATAAAATAAATACATCTTTTTAAAAAATGGAGCTCATAAATGGCAATCTGGTTTTTTTTTGGGCATTAACTTTGCAGTGACTGTAGTGTCTGGGGCCAGAGCTGGAAAGAAAGGGACCAAAACCCAATTGAATTTATAATTTAGAAGCTCATAGTTTAAAGCCAAATTAAAAACTTTTTAAAAAAAATACTTTTTTATTGATTTCAGAGGAAGAGAGAGGGAGAGAAACATAGACACATCAGTGATGAGAGAGAATCATTGATCGGCCCCCTCCTGGCACACTCCACACTGGAGATTGAGTCCTGCAACCACGCATGTACCCTGACCAGGAATTGGGAATCCGTGACCTCCTGGTCCATAGGTCAATACTCAACCTCTGAGCCATGCCAGCCAGGCTAAAATCAAACCTCTTGTTATTCTCCTTTCATATGTAATGACCTTACTTGCCCTGAACTCACAGATGCCAAAAACTACATCACTTGTTTTATTCTATTTAAAAATTTTTAACTCCCTTAATAAATAACAGAAAATTGGGAGCCTACTGTGTGTTCACTAAGTCAGTATTACTTTCACTAAGTTCAGTAGTACTTTAATTTGGATTAGTTGGAGAGAGGGGGTTCAGTTTAATGACTAATACAAAATTTAAATATATCGAAATAGGTCCACCTAAGCCAGATTAACAGAATGCTGCCTAAGTGGAGCTCCTGTTTCACGATGGTGGATGAGGTCTATCATTTTAAAAAGAAACTCTTTAATCCTTTCTATCTGACTCATTGTGGCTCTTAAGTCCCTTTCGTAGAAAGTCAATGATCTGGGATATTAAGCATCTTGTCAGGTGGATCTGCTGATTGCCTATTCCATCTATGTTACATTAATGTTACATACTTCTAGTAAATAAATAAAAATTACTGATTTAGCAGATGAAACATTTCTATATGACTATTTTATGTTAAACAAATTTAGGCATTAAGAATTAATTTGCTTAAAAATGTTTGATAATCTGAACAGTGTTGGTTGAAGTGTAAAATTATATTATCTTCAGTGGGTGCTGCAAAGCAAGTGTACATATGTTCTTTGAAGTATACTGAATTGGTAAATTACATACAAATAAGTTTGCTAATAGCTATGTTAAACAAAAAGGAACAGGTGAAATTAGTACATTGTTTCAAAATATATGTAATATTTTATTAATGAGATAGTTTACTTTTCCCCCCTGGTTTTGAAATCTGGTGTATTTTGTAAAACATCTTGGTTTGAACTATTCACAATTCAGCTGCTCAGTAAACACCTGTGCTGGTGGTTAGCAGCTGGGCAGTGCAGTTTTAGTTTTAGGGTGAAAACTTTATAGATTTGTTGTGAATCTAAGGAGCATTTATGAAAAAATTTTTAGCATGTTATATAGTCATAAATAATTATAAGGAATTGTACTGTTTTAGGGCTTGTTAATGATAAGTCATTTTTGTCCTAATTTGAATATACTTTGGCTTTAATAAAAGAGAGCTGTTCTTTCAGTTAGGATGTTTATATTTAGAAATAAGTAAGATTAAGAGTCACATTTTACAAATAAATGAATGCTGTTGGTCAAAAGCTCAAAAGGAGAAGACAAATAATTATTGGAGTATGATAGTCCTAAGAAATGATATGAGGAAAACATGTCAGAAGCCTGTCAGTTATAAACATAAAATGTTGGCCTAGCCAGGTTGAGTGTTGACCTATGACCCAGGAGGTCACAGTTCGATTTTGGTCAGGATAAATGCCCAGGTTGCGGGCTAAATCCCCATTGTGGGGTGTGCAGGAGGCATTAGAACCATGATTCTCTCTCATCATGGATGTTTCTCTTCCTTTCCCTAACACTTTAAAATCAAAATATATTTAAAAACTTTGTGCAAATCAATAAACGTGATATATCACATAAACATTGAGAGATAAAAATCACATAGTCATATCAATTGATGCAGAAAAAGCATTTGACAAAATCCCAACACCCTTTCTTGATAAAAACTCTCAGCATATTCGGAATAGAAGGATCATACCTTAACATCATAAAAGCCATACATGATAAACCCACAACTAACATGATACTCAATGGGCAAAAACTAAAACCATTTCCCCTAAGAACAGGAACAAGACAGAGATGCCCACTCTCACCTCTCCTGTTCAACATAGTACTGGAAGTATTAGCCATTGCAATTAGACAAGAAGAAGAAATAAAAGGCATCCAAATTGGAAAAGAAGAAGTAAAACTGTCCTTATTTGCAGATGACATGATACTGTACATAAAAAAACCCTAAGGACTCCATCCCAAAACGAATTGACTTAATAAATGAATTCGGCAATGTAGCAGGATACAAAATTAATGCCAAGAAATCTGTGGCATTTCTATACTCTAATAGTGAAATTACAGAAAGAGAGACTCAAAAAGCAATACCATTTACCATCGCACCAAAAAAATTAAGATACTGTACCTAGGAATAAACCTAACTAAAGAGGTAAAAGACCTATTTGTAGAAAACTACAGGACACCGAAAAAAGAGATAGAGGAAGATGTTAACAGATGGAAGAGCATACCATGTTCATGGATTGGGAGAATCAACATCATTAAAATGTCCATACTACCCAAAGCAATCTATAGATTCAGTGCTCTTCCATTAAAATACCAATGACATATTTCACAGACCTAGAAAGAATTCTTCATAGACTCATCTGGAACAAAAAAATACCACGAATAGCCACAGCAATTCTGAGAAAGAAGAATAAAGTAGGTGGGATCTCATTACCAGATTTCAAGCTATATTACAAAGCAACTGTTCTCAAAACAGCCTGATACTGGCACAAGAACAGACATATAGACCAATGGAATAGAATAGAGAACCCAGATATCCACCCAAACCACTATGCTCAATTAATATTTGACAAAGGAGGCATGAACATACAATGGAGCCAAGATAGCCTCTTCAATAAATGGTATTGGGAAAATTGGACAGATCATGCAAAAAAATGAAACTGGACCACCATCTTACACCAAATACAAAAATAAACTCAAAATGGATATAGGATTTAAACATTAAAAGGGAAACCATGAAAATATTAGAGGAATCCACAGACAGCACAATCTCAGACATATGCCGAAAGAACTTCTTCACTGATACTGCTCCAAAGGCAATGGAAGCTAAAGAAAAAATAAACAAATGGGACTACATAAAAATAAAAAGCTTTTGCACAGCCAAAGAAACCATCAACAAAACAACAAGAAAGCCCACTGTATGGGAGAACATATTTGCAAATGTTATCACTGATAAAGGTTTAATCTCCAACATCTACAGCCAACTTATACAAATTAATAAAATGAAGATAAACCATCCAATAAAAAAATGGGCAACGGACCTAAATAGAACCTTTTCGAAAGACGACAGAAGGAAGGTCAAGAGACACATGAAAACATGTTCAAAGTCACTAATTGTCCGAGAGATGCAAATCAAAACGACAATGCAATACCATCTTACACCTGTCAGAATGGCAATCATCAACAAATCAACAAAGGATAAGTGTTGGCGAGGATGTGGAGAAAATGGAACCCTTGTGCACTGTTGGTGGGAATGCAGACTGGTGCAGCCACTGTGGAGAACAGTATGGAGTTTTCTCAAAAAACTAAAAATGGATCTCCCATTTGACCCAGCAATCCCACTCTTAGGAATTTATCCTAAGAAATTACAACCTGGATGGAACTGGAAAGCCTTATGCTTAGTGAAATAAGCCAGTCAATGAAGGAGAAGCACCACATGATCTCACTCATTTGTGGATAATAAAGAACATTGTAAACTGATGAACAAAAGGATAAATACAGAGGCAGTAAAGCATCAAACAGACTGTGAAATTATAGCAGGAAGATTAAGGAGAGGTGGGGTAGATAAAAGAGATCAATCAAAGGACTTGTATCTATGCATATAAGCATAACCAATAAACATAGACACTGGGGGGTTGGGGTATACCTGGGAGGGAGGGGGGGCAATGGGGAGATATGTATATATGTAACAATAAAAAAAATTTGTAATAGATCTTTCTGATGGAATTATTATGGCTAAAGGGTGTATATCTTTTTTTTATTTGTTTTTGGTTTATATATTTTATTGATTTTTTACAGAGAGGAAGAAAGAGGGATAGAAAGTCAGAAACATCGATGAGAGAGACATCGATCAGCCGCCTCCTGTACACCCCCCACTGGAGTTGTGCCCGCAAGCCAGGTACATGCCCCCGACTGGAATCGAACCTGGGACCTTTCAGTCCGCAGGCCGACGCTCTATCCACTGAGCCAAACCGGTCTCGGCGGGTATATCTTTTATTAGCTTTTCAGTGAGCTCTATGATATGAAAAAATTCTAAAGGATGGTTAATAGCTATTACATGATTTCCCACAGTCAAACATTTCTACTTCTTTTTAATCAGTCATAGCCCATATTGTTTTCCCCAGAAAAATGGTTAGAATTTTATCTTCTTAGTAAATACTTTGGTTTAAATTTGGTAAATGTGTCTTTAAGTCTGTATCAGCAAAGACAAAAGCACTCAAAAAGGTGGGCAAGATTTTTGAAAAACTTCTATTAATATTTCTTTCATGGCAGGTCTGCTGGCAAATGAATTCTTGTTTTTGTTTGAGAAAAATATTTCTCTTCCACTTTGGAAGGTTAATTTTGTGGGAAATAACTAACTTTGTAGTTTTTTTTTTTCTTCTTTCAATATTTTAAATAGTTTACTTCACTCCCTTCTTGCTTGAGTGTCTGAAGAGAAAGTAGCTGATGGAATTTTTATCCTTGTTCCTCTTTAGGCTTTTATCTTGTGTTTTTTTTTCAACATTTTCTCTGTCTTGCGTTTTCTGTAGGTTCAATATGGTATACATAGGTGTAGACTCTCCTACATTTATCCTATTTTGTGTTCTCTGAGCTTCCTGGATATGTAGCTTGGTGTATGTTACTAATTTTGGAAAATTTTCTGGTATTCCAATTACAGATGTTATATCTTTTGAAATTACAGTCTTTGGATATTCTGTTGTTGTTTTTTTGCTATTGTAGTTGTTTGTTTGTTTGCTATTGTAGTTGTTTGTTCTTTTAAATTACATTTTTCAGGGAAATTTCTATTGACCTATCTATTTACTGATTCTGTCTATGGCAGTGTCTAGTCTGCTGTTGAACCTACCAATGACATCCTTTATTTCTGTTAGAGAGTTTTTTTATTTCTTGTATTTCCTCTTGATTATTCATCTGCTTATTTTAATAACTATGCTTGCATATTTTTTTCCCATTATCAATAGTAACATATTAGCATAGTTATATTACATTTCCTGTCTGGTCTTGGCTGGTGTGGCTCAGTTGGTTGAGTGTTGTTCCATGCACCAAGAGGCTGCTGTTTGGATTTCTGGTCAGGACACATTCCCAAGTTTTGGGTTTGATCCTCAGTGGTTGAGTGTCTACCTCTGAACCAGAATGTCACGGTTCAATCCTCTTCAGGTCCCATGGGTTCGATCCCCAGTGTGGATCATGCAGGAGGAAACCAAACAATGATTATCTCTCATTGATGTTTCTATCTCTCTCTCCCCCCATCTCCCTTCCTCTGAATTCAATAAAAAATAAATAAAAGCATGATGTGTAATTTTTTGTTGACAGTTGGACCTGATGTATTAGGCAGTAGTTGCTAAGGTAAATATGTCTTTAGTGTAAGGTTTTATATTAATTTAGCTAGGGATTGTACTTTAATATTTGCTCTAGCTGTAGATGCCAGGGGCTTCAGATTTTTTTTAATGTCCTTGTTATTTTCTCTCTTGCTGTACAGTATTTGGATTTCCCTAAGAACTCTTGCTAGATAGTATCTGCATTGTGCACTCTTTCAGCATTAATTAACTCTTATACTAGAACTCCATAGGTATGGTGTTAAGGTGTAGGAGAGAAGAAGCATCCTATAACCTTAGAATTAAATCTCAAACTTAGTGAATCTGTGTCCTGGGACATTGATCATTACAAGCCTTTCTTAGTTGTCTTCCTTTCTACCCCCAACACAGAAGAGAAGGGACTGGAATCTGAGAAATGCCCTTTCCACAGGTAGGAAAGTCCCAGATAAGATCTTTTCCTTGGAGCATAGGTCTTTGTTATGGAGAATGCTCTGGTCTTGGTTATTTCACAGTGATTACTTTTTCCTTCCCCTTTGCCAGAACTACAAAGACATGTCTATGGGCTCTTCAGAGTGAGAACAGGATGGGGTTCATGGAAGTAAAGCCCACAAAAGTGTGGGGTTCTCCTAAGACTACGGTCCCCAGAAGTTTCCCACTCTCATGATATTCCACACTCAGCCTCCAGGAATTCATTGAAATTACCATTAAAGTATTTGTGGTGGATTGACTTTTTGTCCCTCAAACAGTAATGATCCAGTTCTAATTCTTGGTAAGTATGAATGTGACATTATTAGAAAGTAGAATCTTTGAAGATGTAACTAAGGAACTGAACAAGATGTCATCCCAGGTTTAGGATTGGCCATTAATCCAAAGACTGATGCCCTTATCAAGAGTAAGAAGAGGGAGATCCCAGACAGAGATACATTAGGGGAAGGCCATATGCAGATGGAGGTAGAGGTTGGAATTAGACAAAACAAGGACTTTCAGAGATTGCTGGCAGCTCCCAGAAGCCAAGATAGAGAGGTATGGAGCAGTTCTTCCATGGAGTCTTCAGTAAGTTCCAGCCCTGCTGGATACCCTGATTTTGTGCTCTGGCCTCTGGAGCTATAATTGAGAGAACAGTGTTGTATTTTAAGTCACCTAGTTTGTGTCAGTTTGTTATAACAGCTTTGGGAGACTGGTAACAGTGTTTCTCCCAGTTTATGGCTCGAGTGGTTTCTACTGGATGTGATCTAGTAGATGATGGTTGTGACTCTGAATATGTCTAATCTTTCCATAATCTTGAAGTGGTGGTTTTCTTTATGCCCTCATTTCTCTGATGGGTTCAAAGAAAGTAATTGATTTTCAGTTTGTTTAGCTTTTTTCCTTGTGAGGATGAAAAGGATGAGATTGACAACTTCCAAGCTTTTTATATGTTGGAGCTAAACTAAGTCACGTATTTTTAAAAAATATATTTATTGACTTAGGAAGGGAAAGAGAGAAAGAGACCTCGATGTGAGAGACAAACTTCTATCAGTTGCCTTCTGTATGTACTCTTACTGGGAACTGGACCTGCAACCTTTTGGTGCACAGGATGATGTTCCAACCAACTGAGCCACATTGGCCAGGGCCATCTTAGAATACTTTTTCTCCTGATTTTTATATTGCTGCTGTTATTTTAATCTTTTTACATTTCAATTTTCTTTCTATTGTTTTATGTCATAACATATTACTTTCAGTTGTACATGATTTGATATTTGTATATATTGCAAAATAACCACAATAAGTCTAGGTCAGTGGTTGGCAAACGGCGGCTCACAAGCCACATGTGGCTCTTTGGCTCCTTGAGTGTGGTTCTTCCACAAAATACCACAGCCTGGGTGAGTCTATTTTAAAGAAGTGGCATTAGAAGAAATTTAAGTTTAAAAAATTTGGCTCTCAAAAGAAATTTCAATCATTGTACTATTGATCTTTGGCTCTGTTGATTAATGAGTTTGCCGACCACTGGTTTAGGTAAAGGTTTGTTACCTATGTGCATAATTACAAAATTTTTTCTTGTAATGAGGATTTTTAAGTTTTACTCTCTTTAGCATCTTTCAAATATGCAGTATAGTATTACTAACTTTAGTCACCATGCTGTATATTACTTAATTATTTTATAATTGGAAATTTGTACCTTTTGACACCCTTCACCCATTTTTTGTTCCCCCAGCAAGTACCAATTTGTTCTCCATCTATGAGTTATTTTTTAAAAAATATTTATTTATTTATTTTTTAAGATTTCACACATGAGATCTTACAATATTTGGGTATTTGTCTTCCTCTGTCTGACTTATCTCACTTAGCATAATGCCCTCAAGTTCCATCCATGTTGATGCAGATAGCAATATATCCTTCTGTTTATGGTTGAATAGTATTCTGGTGTGTGTGTGTGTGTGTGTGTGTGTGTGTGTGTGTGTATATATATATCATTTAAAATACATTTATTCAATGGAAGGTTAGGTTGTTTTCATATCTTATATGAGATAATGCTGCATTGAACATAGTTGTGCATATATTATTTCAAGTTAGTTTTTTGTCTTCTTTGGATAAATTCCCAAAGATTTGTTCAATCCTATGATAAGTAGTTCATTACTTAATTTTTGAGGAACTCTATACTGTTTTCCATAGTGGCTGTACCAGTTTATATTCCTACCAACAGTGCACAATTTGGATTGCTTTCTTCACGCTTTAAAAATAAACTGAACCTGGCCAGTTTGGCTCAGTGGTTGTGTTGACCAGGATCTGAAGGCTGGGAGTAGAGGAGACTGCAGAAGAAAAGTCTGATGCTAGCAGAGGTTCATGAGGTTTAAGGAAAGAAGCCATCTGATATAGAAGCTTCAGCAAATTATCTAGAGATCTAGCTCTGAGATAATTAATGAAGGGTGGTTATATAACAACAGATTTTTAATGATCATGAATCAGCCTTGTATTGGAAGAAGATGCCATCTGGGTTTTAATAGCTAGAGAGAAGTCCTTGCCTGGCTTTAAAGGACTGTCTTATTAGCGGCTAAGAGTAGCTGGAAACTAAGTTGAATCTGTGCTCACTTACTACTATGAAAATGCTAGGGCCCCTAAGAATTATGCCAAATCTATTCTGCCCATGCTATATAAAAGGAACAACAAAACCTGGATGACAGCATATCTTTTTACAATATGTTTTACTCAATATTTTCAGCCCACTGCTAAAACATACTGCTCAGAAAAAAAAAGATTTCTTTTAAACTATTGCTCATTGACAAAGCACCTCATCACCCAAGACTTCTGATGGAGATGTATGAAGACAATGTTTTTATGCCTCTCAATACAACATACATCCTGTAGCTTGTGGGTCAAGGAGTCATTTTAACTTTCAAGTCTTATTATTTAAGAAATACATATTAAAAGGCTACAGCTGCCATGGATAGTGATTCCTCTGATGGAACTGGGCAAAGGAAGTTTTAAAACCTTTTGGAAAGGATTCACCATTTTATATGTCATTAAGAACATTCATGATTCATGGAAAGAGGTCAAAATATCAATATTAGCAGGAGTTTGAAAAAAGTTGATTATAACCAATATAGGTGACTTTGAGGAGTTCAAGACTTCAGTGGAGGAAGTAACTGTAGATGTGGTGGAAATAGTAAGAGAGCTAGAATTAGAAGTAAGGACTGAAAGTGTGACTTGATTGCTGCAATGTCATGAGAAACTGTAACAGATGAGGAGGTATTCTTATGGATGAACAAAAACTGTTTTTTAAAATTATTTAAAATATTGATTTCAAAGAGAGAGAGAGGATAGAGGGGTGGGAGGGAAGAAACATCAATTGGTTGCCTCCTGTATGCTCCCTGACCGAGATCAGATTGAACCTGCAACTCAGGCTTGTGCCCGACTGGAAATAGAGCCCGCAACCTTTCATGTGTATATTCAAAGATTGGTTACTTTAGCAAAGATCCAGGTTACTTTCATCTTTCTTCTCTTTCATCCTAATCATAACTGCTCTTTAACTTACCTCAAATAATTGTGCCAATTTTGGGGCATTACATTCTTACCAAGGAACATCCAAAGTCTGCAGGAGGATATTCCTTCTCTTTGTTTTGTATTTAAGGTTAACTAAACCTTTCCAGAACTCTTGCTCACATCTTATTGATCAGAATCCTTCAGTCACATGCATATTTGAAAACTCATTGGAGTGTGTGCATATGAAATTATTATTATTTTTTAAAATATTCTTGCATTCCTTTTTTTAGCATTTTTTTTATTTTATTGATTTTTTGCAGAGAGGAAGGGAGAGAGATAGAGAGTTAGAAACATTGATGAGAGAGAGACATTGATCAGGCGCCTCCTGCACGTCCCCTACTGGGGATGTGCCCGCAACCAAGTTACATGCCCTTGATGGGAATCGAACCCAGGACCCTTAAGTCCACAGACCAACGCTCTATCCACTGAGCCAAACCGGTTTTGGCATATGAAATTATTTTAAATCAACTATCATCTGTAGACCTTTGCTTCTTGACCAGTAGCATGAGGTATTCTGGGACTTACTTATTCAAAGTATTCATTTAAACACAATTCCTCAACAAGATGACTTCTGCAAGAAAATAAGATGGTTTGGTTGCACATTAGTATTTGGGAAGTATTGGTCTTGACTAATCAAGAATTACCCCCTTGAGACAAACCTCACTTGTTAGAGTACAGGGTCTCAAAATAATTCAACAAAAAGATATGATGATGTACATGGGAAGAAGAAAGATAAATGGAGGTATGATTGATTAGTCTGCCACCCGAAGAGGAAATCTGTTACTGCTTTACTTATATTGAGCCCTATAAAATATTAATAGCATGCATAAGTCATGTTCTATAATCTAAAATTATACTTAAAGGAGATGAAATATGGATCCTTACTAACCTTCATTTTAGAGAAGGTTATTCTGGCCTTCAGGGATTGGGCTTTATTCTGTTCTATGACAGTATCGCCATAAACTTAGCAGTTTAAAACAATATACATTTATTATCTCAGTGATTTTGTGGTTCAGCAGTCTGGGCAGGGCTAATGGGGTCCTCTGCAAGGCTGCAATCAAGGTGTTGGTCAGAGCTTGGGTTTTTAACTCAGGGAAGATCCACACTGACATGATTATAGGCATCATTCAGTTCTTTGTGGGCTGTTTGACTGTGGGCCTCCGTGTTTTGCTGGCTGTCAACTCTAAACCTTCCTCAGCTGCTTGCATGTGGTCCTCCCCATTGGCCAGTTCACAGCATGGCAGCCTGTATCTTCAATGCCAGCAACTGAGTGTCCTGGGAAGATGGACATTATAATCTTAGTTTTCATATACAGTCCATCATATTTGTCAGATTCTGTTGGTTAGAAGTCAAGTTATTAGTTACATTCATATTTAAGGAGAGGGAATTCTGTAAGAACATGATTATCAAGAGATTATCAACTTAGAGTTGTCTGTCCCCGAACATGAAGGGTAAAATATCTATCTATCTATCTATCTATCTATCTATCTATCTATCTATCTAAAAGCCTAAGCAAACATCTGACTGGTAGCTATGATGTGCACTGACCACCATGCGGTAGACGCCAATACAGGAGCTGCGGTGACTTGGCAGCTACAGTTCTTGGGTGATGCACCCAGACGAGAGAGGAGTGAGTGCCGTGGTTCTTGTCCCAGCCTTACAAAGGGTTCAGCATTCTGGAGAAAGGCTATATATAGATGATTAAAGAGTCCAAAGATGAAAGATAATTTTGAAAGGCATTGGGGGTCAGAGGATCTTCAGCTAAAGGAACTAGAAGACTACCCTTGACTAAGGACCCATGCTTTTATTAACACAATTTATCCTAAGGCAAGGTGGAGATAATACACTTCAAAGGGTAGGTTACAGAAGCATTGTCAATTTGGGGAGTAGCCTACAGCTGTTCAGGTGTTTGGCCAGCATGAGGCAATAAAATGCCCTGAGCTGTCTGGCAGCAAGCTATTATCCTATTCAGGTTTGGGGGAAGTGCCATTTAGCCATTTCCAACAGGTAAACTACATATGTTGGCTGAGCCATTGTTGAGTCCACCAAGCTTCACCAACCTTTTGATGAAACTCTTGTAATTATTACATGCTGGAATTGGTTCCCAGCAAGGAAGGCTCATTCTGGACTATGTCACCTGAGAACCACCCTGTCGCAATTTGGGATTCCTCAGGAAATATCAGAGAGCCAGTTTCAGCCCAATCCCTGAAGGCCAGGCCAAGGGACCCCACCGGTGCACGAGTCAATGCACCAGGCCTCTAGTCTGACTATAAGAACAACTGATGGCATGAACTATACATTGAATCTACTATTTAAAACTCGTACAATGTTTTTTACTAAGATAGTTAAGAAACTTACAAATATATATTTAAAACCACCGAGGTAAGCCTTAATTATACCTTTGCAATATTCATTATTATTGTTAAACAGTTTCCTTAGTTTAGTAATAGGTTTAATAGTATTTTATGAGTTAAATTTTAGACATTAATCTGTTGTTTCTTTTTTTAGTTGACTATATTGTGGAGTATGACTATGATGCTGTACATGATGATGAATTAACTATTAGAGTTGGGGAGATCATCAGGAATGTGAAAAAACTACAGGAGGAAGGATGGCTAGAAGGAGAACTAAATGGGAGAAGAGGAATGTTTCCTGATAATTTTGTTAAGGTAAGTATTTTCAGTTAAAACATCTATCGCTTTATAGGATTTAACCTTTAGCATTATATCTTAACTAGAAACCTGGTGCACAAATTTGTGCACTGGTGGGGTCCCTCAGCCTGGCCTGTGCCCTCTTTGTAATCCAGGACCCCTCAGGGGTGTCAGACTGCCAGTTTCAGCCCAATCCCCAGCAGTCCAGCATCCCCTGAGGGATGTAGTAGTGTGTCAAGTTGCAAGCAGCTGGGGAGCCCAAGCCAGATGCTGTGCTGCTCACACTCATCCCAGCTCTGCTGTGCTTGCAGCTGCCACTCAGAAAGCTTGCTCTTGTGTTGAGCGTCTGCCCCCTGGTGGTCAGTGTGCATCAAAGCAACCAGTCAATCAGTCGACTGGTTGAATAGTCATCCAGTTGCTTACGTTTTTATATATATAGACTAGAGGCCAGGTGCACGAAATTCTTGCATGTGGGTAGGGGGGAGTCCTTCAGCCCAGCCTGCTCCCTCTCTAATCTGAGACCCCTTGAGGGTAGGATCGGGCCTAAACGGGCAGTTGGACAATCCAGGACTGCTGGCTCCCAACTTCTCACCAGCCTGCCTTCTTGATTGCCCCTAACTGCTTCTGCCTGCCAGCCTGATCACCCCATAATCACTCTCCTGCCAGCCTGATTGATGCCTAACTGCTCCCCTGCCAACCTCTTTGCCCCTAACTGCCCTCCCCTAAGGGCCTGGTCACCCTTTACTGCCCTCCCCTGGAGGCTTGATCACCCCCAACTTCTCTCTCTTGCAAACCTGGTCCCTGCCAACTGCCCTCTCCTGCTGGCCTTCTTGTGGTGACCATCTTGTGTCCACATGGGGGCAGGATCTTTTGATCAAATGGGGTCAGTCATCTTGTGTGTTGGAGTGATAGTTAATCTGCATATTACTCTTTTATTAGATAGGATAGAGGCCTGGTGTATGGGTATGGGCCAGCTGGTTTGCCCTGAAGGGTGTCCTGGATCAGGGTGGGTGTTCCCTTGAGGTGTGGGGTGGCCTGGGTGAGGGGCCTGTGGTGGTTTGCAGGCCAGCCACACCCCCTGGCAACCCAAGGGGAGGCCCTGGTATCTGGAATTTATTTATCTTCTACAATTGAAACTTTGTAGACTGGAGTGGAGCCAAGCCTTCTGCTCCAGCCATTGAAACTTTGTTGCCTTAAGCACCTGCCAGGGTATGTGGAAAACTTGGTTTCCTCCATTGCTAGGGGCAACCCAAGCCTCTCTTCTGCTTTCTCTGTGGCTGTAGCCATCTTGGTTGGGTAAATTTGCATACTCACTCTGATTGGCTGGTGGGTGTGGTTTTGGGGTGTGGTGGAGGTGCAGTCAATTTGCATATTACTCTTTTATTAGATAGGATGTTACATATAAATATAACCACAATGTTTTAGATAAACTTTTACTCTGCAGAATTTGAAAAACAAGTACCTCTGTAATGGATATCATTGTTTCTTAGTGTTTGTGTAGATAATAAGACTCTGTGTGTTTGTGTATGTCTGTATGTATCTACCTGCCTGTCTTTTTAAAAAAATAAATAATAGTTTGCATTTGGGTAGCACTTCATAATTTACAAAAAAGTGTTATTGTGAAATTCTTATTTGAGCCTTCAAAAGTTTTGTGAAATAAGTGGGATATAATAAAGAGGTGATATGCAAATTAACCCTCATGCCCTTACAAAATAGCTGTCTAGGACCCAGACCAGCAAGGGGGTAGTGAGGGACGACCAAATGACTAAACAAGCAGACTGCGTGGGGCAACCATCCTGGCGGGTGGGCTGTTAGAGGCGACTAGGCCAGCAGGGGGGGCAGTTGGGGACGATCATGCCTGCAGGGGATGCAGTTAGGGACAACCAGGCCAGCACTCATTGGCAGTGAGCAGCAATCAGGCTAGCAGGGGGTTAGGAAATCATTAGGGGCAGGCAGGCAGGCAGGCAGACAGACAAGGGATTAGGAGCCAGCGGTCCAGGATTTTGAGAGGGATGTCCGACTGCTGTCTGGCAGTCGGACATATCTCAGGGGTCCCGGGTTGGAGAGGGTGCAGGCTGGGCTGAGGGAATTCCCCCTCATCCGTGCACAAACGTCATGCACCAGGCCACTAGTTTTTCATAAGACACTGGCTGGGCCACAGAAATATTTGTTGTGGTCCACATGCAACCGGTGGGCTGTGAGTTTGACATGGTTGCTCTAGGGTATTCATTTCTTCCTATGTAAGAGTGGGATATTCCACCTGTTTGGATTATTGGTAGGAATTTGATTATGTATCTTGCATATAGATATGGGATGGAATTTATTATTTCTTCCATTTTAGAAAGGGGAAATGGGAGAAGAAAATCAGCTAAATTGTTAATTTAGTCAACATATATGCAGGTTTTTTTCTGTTTTTTTTTTTTTTTTTATGTCTGTTATAGTCCAGGTACTATTAAATGTTAATAATAAAGGTAGCAAATAAACTAGAACTTTACTAATTGCCCTTTAGAAAAAGTGAATAGTTTTAAAGGAAGGGCAAAAATAAAGAAGAAAGTAATTAAAAATGAGAAAATATAGAACAAGCAGTTAGCATGGTTAGCCTATGAGCCAATGGCAGTGGTTGGCAAACCGTGGCTCGCGAGCCACATGTGGCTCTTTGGCCCCTTGAGCGTGGCCCTTCCACAAAATACCACAGCCTGGGCGAGTCTATTTTGAAGAAGTGGCATTAGAAGAAGTTTAAATTGAAAAAATTTGGCTCTCAAAAGAATTTTCAGTCGTTATACTGTTGATATTTGGCTTTTGACTGATGAGTTTGCTGACCACTGGCCTAGGGAAATCTTGTCTCTGTGGTGGTAGTAGCGATAGAACAGATTAAGTTTACTTAAAAGTGGACCAAGTGGGTGAAAAACTAGACGCTAAAAAAAGCTTTTGGTGTGTTAGGATTTGGGTAAGCTCTAGTTCTTTAGGATAACACTAATTGTGATAGGTCTTTTCTGCATAGGTAGTCTTATACTTATATATAGAAAAATAACCTGGTGGAAATTATCTTTTTTTGTTATTATTAAGTTCTTTGGGGGAAAAAAAGTTCATTCTTTGAAGATGAGGGGGCTAAGGGAAAATGCCTCACATACAAGATGAGAAAGAGGACATCGGTGGCAAAAATGCTTTTTAAAAAATCAGAATATTGGTTGAGGACCTGGGATCAAAATCTAAACTTTATTTAACTAAAGGGGAACCTGTGCTGGGGAAAAATAAAGTTACCTCCAATTCCGATTTCCTACTTGATCTCCATTGACACTTGGAGATGGAGGAGCTTCTTTTTAATTCTGAGTGAGTAGGAGTTCAGGCTCCAGTAGCCTCTACTGATACACTCCATGCTGGAGGGGCAGGTGGCTTCAGTGTTGCCTTGTGGCTTGCCTTCACAGTAAGTGGGAGAGGAGGGTGTATTCCTACCTGGTTTGGAGGGGAATTCTGGCTCTCCATTTGGCTTTCTCTGATACTACCCTGGCTGGGGATATGGGGGAGGAGTGATAGTTGGGGTATCTCATTACAGCCTGCTAAAGATGGAAATGTAGGCTCCCTGCTTGGCCTTTGCTGGTATGGGTGATGAGGAGGCTATATTTTTCCCTTTGATTATTTGACTGCAGTGTAGTGGCTGTTGCCTAAGAGCTTTCTGTCTTGCTAGATTATCCTTTTCTTAGTCCTTTGGCTAAAGAGAGAAAGCTTTTCATGGATTTTTTTTCTTCTCTGCCTATTGGCATTTCCAGGTTGTCAGCTTCTCCAGTACTCAGTCTGGAATATATGGAGCAAAAAGAAAATCCAATGAATTCAGCAGGTTCAGAGGAACGTGGTCTCTGGGTTGTGTTACCTTCTTTCCTCCACTTTTCACAATACTTTTATCTATTTTTTAAAATATGTAATATCTAGTTTTTAACTACTTAATGGGAAAAATAGGGAAAAATACATCTGTCTGTAAGAGGAAAGCAAGATGATGCCTTTAAGTAGACATTGTAAATGTACATCCTTAAGAATCTAAAATCTCAAAATTTAGAAGAGTTTCATCTTTTGGAAGTGGTGTAGGAATAGTGTTTTTTTTAAGCCATTGTTATAAAGTGCTAAGAAAAATGTAATATTAGCTATTAACATAAGAATAGATTAGCATTCAGTAAAAAGGTAATAAGCATAGTTGATACCTTATTGTCTTTTATGACTTGCTTCTGAGGATTAAGATAACACATGAAAGTAGGTAATAGTGCAGCTGACTATTTATAGGTATTTAATAAATGTTAGTGAACTTTGCTCATTGAGTTTCATATATGATAGAGTGCATAGTCTGATGACCTGAGTGAATGAGTCAGAGGAAGTTGGGGAGGGAAGAGGGCTGGGCATCAATGTAGAAGGCATATTGGGTAGTTTTACAAGTACTGAAGCACAGGAGGTCATGGGAAAAGCAGAGAAATATCAGTGAAATAAGATATCACAAAAGGTCAGCAGAAACATTAATTGTATTTAAAGCATGTTAGGGCAGTAGTTTTAGATTGGGGATGCCAGCTTCCAAGCAGCTTTCTTGTGGGCTTTATATTGATCTTCAAGGTGCTACAAGTTTTTATAGGGTCTGTTACTGTTATGGTGATTTTACTTTAGTGTTTTAAAAAACAATGGATATATTTACAGTAGATGTCTCAGGTGTTGGTAAGTGAATTATTATATTTAAAATTTTTAAATGAAAGTTTGATCCCCTTTGAAGAGTCCTTGGAACTTTATAAAATATTTTAGGCTTTTTGATGTAATAAGAAACAAAAGTCATTCACATGTGCTACAGGAAGCGACAAATAAATAAAAATCATTTGGGTATGTTTTGACCTAAATTTTAGCGTGTTTTTTTTTTTTTTTACATTTAGGAAAAAGATTTAAGTTATCAAATCTGCTTTTTTTAGATTAAAAATTAGGGAGTTTGACAACTTATCTTGCATTTTAAAATGTTATTTTATTTCTAGATTATATAGGTTACAGATGTATTTAAAAATCTTTTAAAAGGCTTCCTTCAAAATACTAAGTAGCAAAATGGAGACTAAGATGATCTGATATACATGGCTACTTTGGAAAGGGTCTTAGAGATTTTTTTGTTTTTTAAATATAACTTCTTTTTCTGGAAGAGTGTTGATACTGTGTTTAAATCTTACGGTATTCCACTGTTTCAACAAGAGGAATTGTTATTTGAGTGAAGGAAGTGACAATTTTATTTTATTTTTTAAATCCCTTACTTTGTGAAAACTATTAATTTGCTTAGATAAACTTCATTGATCTTGTTGAGCAGTAGGAGATTTGTTGGCAGCTTTCATAGTTCAGAAAGCCAGCTTTACATTAGGAGAAGAACACTTGGTGTTTGATTTATTTTCATAAATCACAAACACAGGAGAGGAGAAAACAGCTCTGTAGATAATAACTTTTATTTGCTTATGGGGAATTAAAATAAAAATAGCAGATATAATGCAAAAGGTGTGTATAGTTATTCATGATACCTCATAGTACATTTTTGTTACATATTGTAAAACATTAACTATACTTTACACACTGATTAGAGCAATTTGTTTTGTGACTTGGGTTACTTTTGATAATATTTTGAATCCCATATGTAGTATATTTACTGAGAGAAATAGTTTAATAAAGGTAAATGTTAGAAAAGAGGTATAAGGATTTAGATTTTGTAATGTGTGTTCACACACCTAAGATCTTTCTAAATGCTCTAAAACAATTTGACTTACAGTGTTATTATTTGTGGCACACCAAGCTTTTTTTTTTAATTAAAAACTAAAGGCCCAGTGCATGAAATTCATGCACAGATAGGGCCACTAGGCCTGGCCAGCGATCAGAGCCAATCAGGTTCCCCACCTTCTTTTTCCCTTGCCACCCAAATACTGCCACCACTCGGTTCCCTGCCTCCGGACCTCCCTTCCTGCTCCTTCCCTCGCTCCCTCAGCGCCCTGCCACTGCTGCTGGTTACCTACCATGTTCCACACCAAATCCCTGATGGTCAGCACACATCATAGCGAGCAATCAAACTCCCAGTCTGTCAGTACAACTCCCAAGGGGAGGGGACAATTTGCATATTAGCCTTTTTTATATAGGATAAGTAATACAGCCCTAGTCGGTTTGGCTCTGTGGATAGAGCATTGGCCTATAAACTGAATAGTCTCAGGTTGGGTTCCGGCCAAGGGCACATGTCTGAGTTTCGGGCTCAATCCTGGGGGGAAGGAGAGGTTGCAGGAGGCAGCCAATCAATGATTCTCATCATTGATGTTTCTAGCTCTCTCTCCCTCTCCCTTTTTCTTTAGAATCAATAAAAGAAATGTATTTTTGGAAAAAAAAAGTAATACATGCTGAAACAAAATTCAAGCAGTATAGAAGTATTTATTGGGAAAAAAATACATTTCTTAAAACCCTCCTTTAAAAAACTTTTTACATTTAGGAATTTGATATTTATTTTATAGACTGTTTTCTATAAAAACTCTTTTAAATTGAATTATTTGTATCTTTATCCCTTTTATCCCCCAATTTTCACACCATAAATTACAAGTTGAGACATTGTGATATAAATCATGCTAGTGTTACCTGCGACTTACCTGGAAAGTTAAAATCTAATTTTTTTCCCCTTTAAACAGTTAATGTATTTTATTTCTGCAAAAAGTATTTGAAGCTGTAATGATTTAAACCAGGAAAGTTTGATTGGCAGAACGTGGGCTTCTGGGATAGCTCCTGGTTTTGCTTTTTATTAGGTCAGTACTCATTGCCTGCTTATCACTATCATCTTTGGCCTCAAGGGAGTCTAGGAGCCTACAAAAGAAGGATCTACATGTAGGCTTGGTGTCTTTTGAGTCATGGACTAGCCCTCATCCCCTGCTATTCTTATCCTAAAACTCCTTTGTCCTAGTGCTGAAAACACAAATAGCATTTTTTTTAATAAATAGCATTTTTTTAAAAATTAGTAAAAAGAGTGACCATTATAAATTATTGAGGTATTTTCAGTTCATTTCGATCAGTGTGATATGTCTGAAAGAATATGGGTAAGAGAAGAGTTCTTTATTTAGTGTTTTTTTCTAATCTACTTCACTTGGGTGTCATTAGCATTCTTGTGCTAGGAAAAGGAAAGGAGTAGGATACCAATAAATGTACATGAATCTTCCCTTTTACAAATGGAACAGTTGAAAGAGGGAAGCCGTTTGTCCAAATTGAAGAGACAGTGATTTCAAGGAGAATAACTTATTTAAGGAAGGAGAAAAGTAAGTTTAGAAACTTTCAAAATGGCCTTCCTACATATTTTTACTGTTTTCCTTGACGATTCTGATACTAGCAATCAGAAGTACATACAGATTTTATAGTAAGATTTTTAAGAATGGGGTTAATTATCTTGTTAGCTGGAACAGCATATGGTACCAAATAAACATTTAATCTTATTTTCCTTATTATTAATGTCACTTTTCCATACATTCTGACTTATGCTTCTGTGAAGTTGGAGGTCACATTTAGGATTTCTAACACTTTTTGCAAATCCTGAATGTAAACTTTAAGATAATTATGTATATTACTTAATTTTAATTAACATAAACAGATCTGTAACTCTGTTTAGGAATTTAGTGATTAGATATCCTCTCTTTCATTTAAAAAAAAGATGCTCTTCGTTTAATTTTATAATACGGAACTTAACTGACTTCTGTTTTCAAATCATGATCATGGCACTGGCCATGATCAGAAAACCAAATTATTGTATAGATATATATTACAACATGAAGGAGAGGTTGTGAATTTTGGATTGATAATCTTTCACGTTACTTGGTTTTGCTTAGTGCAGTCAGAGTTAAAGTATCTTTGATTACCTTAATAGGTGAAGAATAACTATATTCTCTCCCATCTTTTTAGCTTCCTCATTTGCTTATATTTCTCATGTTCCTTTAGGTCTATTTTTTACTTCCTTTAATTGTTGCTTTTAACCCCTTATGAAATACAATAAATCAGTAGAATTTATTACCTATTTGGGAATTTATCCCTATTGTGTATTTTTTTTCTTGACCAATTTTGGATTGAAAAATTGAATTATTTGTTGTGTAAGAGGCTTTCCTCATTTGTGGAATGAGATTCAGAGTTTTACTGAGTGTACTTTGTCAAGACATGATACTCTCTGAGTGAGGACTCTTTTTTCCCCCCACCACTGGATCTCCTGAAATCATTTTCAAAATCAGGAAAAAAAGTGAAGTTGGTAGACAATGGATGCTACAGGATTAATATGTATTTTATTTACTGGCTAATTAAGTAAAGGCAGTAAAGAGAAAAGAAGGAAGAAACATTAGAAGCCTTACTAATAAATAATAACTTAGTAAAAATGCTGTTGAAGATGATAGCCAAAGAGTAATTTGGGGGCACTAGGTATCCAGAAACTAGAAAAGAGAGTTTGATTGTACAGTGGTTGGCAAACCACGGCTCGAGAGTCACATGTGGCTCTTTGGCCCTTTGAGTGTGGCTCTTCCATAAAATACCAAAGCCTGGGTGAGTCGATTTTGAAGAAGTGGCGTTTCATTTGACCCAGCAATCCCACTCTTAGGAATTTATCCTAAGAAATTGCAAACACCAATCAGAAAGGATTTATGCACCCCTATGTTCATAGCTGCACAATTTACAATAGCTACAATTTGGAAACAGCCTAGGTGCCTGTCAGCAGATGAGTGAATCAGAAAACTGTGGTACATCTACACAATGGAATTCTATGCTGCCATTAAAAAGAAGGAACTCTTACCATTTTCAGCAACCTGGATGGAACTGGAGAGCCTTATGCTTAGTGAAATAAGCCAGTCAGTGAAGGAGAAGCACCACATGATCTCACTCATTTGTGGATAATAAAGAACATTGTAAACTGATGAACAAAAGGATAGATACAGAGGCAGTAAAGCATCAAACAGACTGTGAAATTATAGCAGGAAGATTAAGGAGAGGTGGGGTAGATAAGAGATCAATCAAAGGACTTGTATCTATGCATATAAGCATAACCAATGAACATAGACACTGGGGGATTGGGGTATGCCTGGGAGGGAGGGGGGGCAATGGGGAGATATGTATACATGTAACACAATAAAAAAAAAAGAAGTGGCATTAGAAGAAGTTTAAGTTTAAAAAATTTGGCTCTCTAAAGAAATTCAATCGTTGTACAGTTGATATTTGGCTCTGTTGACTCAGTTTGCCAACCACTGGGTAGGTTGGTGAGAGGAGGAGGAAGGGGAGAAAGGGAGGTAGGGATAGAGAAAAAGTAGGGGCCTGGTGGTGGATAGAACCAGGAAGAAGTGGAGGAGAAGCCCAGCGTAAACTTTCTTTATAATTTTGCTTATAGCCTGGAGGTTACTCGGTACTTGTGATAATATCTTAATTGCCACTTTGTATTTGGAACCTGAGTTTTCCCTGTGTAGGGTACAGTGTGTGTGTGTGTGTGTGTTCACGCGTGTGTGTGTGTGCGCGCACGCGCGCACACACACACACACACACACACACACTAGCTTGCTTCTCCCTTTCATTTTATATCTTTTGCCCTCAAAGTTATTATATCTAATATTCATGGATATGATTATCTTTCAAAGAATTTTGAAAGTCCTTAAAATGTTTCAGGTCTTGAGCAATATGTTGTAAATTAATTTTTTAGAAATGGTAAACATTGTCTCAAATATATTTATTAACATAATTTCTATTTAAAAATAAGTGTTCAAAGTTATATAACTAGTAAACAGGATAATGCCAGAATTCGTACCCAAGTTAGCTGTCTCCTGATCCTGTATTTTTGTTTACTTATTTTTACATATATTTATTGATTTCAGAGAGGATAGGAGAGGGGAGAGAGAGAAACATCAAGGATGAAAGAGAATCATTGATCCACTGCCTCCTACTGGGAATTGAGCCAGCAACCTGGGCTTGTGCCTTTGATCAGAATAAACCCGGGAACCTTCAGTCTGAAGGTGGTGCTTTATCCACTGAGTTAAACTGGCTAGGGCCTGATTCTGTACTTAATCATATTAAGTTAAACTAGCTTTACTTTCCTAGAAGAACAAGATTTGAAAGCCAAGCTAAGTTCTTGGACTTTTGTATTAAAAAGCAACAATAGCTCTCAGAGGTACGGCTTTTATTTGTTTAAAACCTAGGTAGCTCATGAGACTGGAGAATCCAAAATGAATACTATTTGGCATGTTGAGTTTGTAAACTATCAGTTTTCTCATTGATTTTATGTTTGAAAAATACTTAGTGCAATCTGAAAACTAAGGTTTTCAAATGTTGATGTCATGTGCTATTAATAGTAAATTGAAGTATTTTTCCTTAAATGAATTACCATAAAAATGAAGTGTCTATATTATAAAGCATTTTGTCTTCTGTAACTTGTACTTCAATAATGTTTCACAATTTTCCACCAAATTTAAGTTTTCCCAAAATGAAAAACTTATTCTGATTGAAAGACAATATTCATTGTTTAAAAGAAAACAAAAGCAAGCATCAAACACTTTTGTATAGTACAAAGGAGTCAAAATCACCTGAAATCCTAGTAGTAACAACAGATTAACATTGTGGTAGACACAAACACCTAGAAATAGAAATTTTGTTAACTTTGTATGTGAAACATACCTTTGGGTTTGTGATTCACTTTTTTTAATGCTTAATTGTAATGAACAGAAACTGTTAATTTTAATATTTAATGTGTGAGATTAGGAGTCCAATTTCATTCCATACACCCTAAATAGGGAACATTAATTTTACAAGTATATGTATTTTAGGAATCTATTTTTCCTTATTTTTTGTCTGTTATAAATCAAATTTGTTTTTTGTGGACTTCTGTTTTGTTTCATTTACCTGTTGTTTTTATGCCAGTACTGTACTAATTTATAGTTTGTCACATAGTTTTTCTCTATATCTTAGTAAGAAGGAAAAAAATCCCCTCACTTTCTTTTCCCTGAAGTATTCTGGCTGTTTTTGATCTTTTGTTGTTTTATACAAATTTAGAACCTGTTTATTAAATTACTCTCCTAAATCTGTGATATTTTTGAAATTGCATTACATCATTACGTCAGTTTTAGGAAGATTTGATATTTTTGTGATAATGAGTTTTTAAGATCACTGAACATGGCATAACTTCCCTTTTCTCTGATACTTCTTTTCATGAAGGTTTGCGTATCTTCTGTTAAGCCTCTGACTTAAAACATGGTTCATTAAACTATGGCCCATTGGCCAAATCTGAATGCCTCTGTTTTTGTAAAGTCCATGAGTCAAGAATGCTAGTTAAAATTTTATAAATTGGGGGGAGGGAAGCGAAAATCCAAAGGAAACATGACATTTAATGACATTGTGAAATTATATAAAATTAGTCCATTGTTTTAACAGAGATTGAATGGCCCACAAATCTAAAATATTTTATTATTTGGTCCTTTATAGAAAAAGTTTATCCACCACTAACTTAGAATTATTGTTTCTCACTGTTTGTTTATATATTTCAGGGTGCCATGTGTATGTTGGGGTGGAAGTGGGGTTTCAGGCACCTTTTCTTTACCTGTATCTCCAATTCTGATAAGACCTAAACTCATAGTAAGCCACTGAAATGGATTGCATTCTTTAAATTTGTATGGGTACAGAAAAGGTTTGAAAATTTTTTATATCATGTTTTATATAGTAACTACAGGCCTGGTGCATGCAATTCATGCACGGGGTGACGGGTCCCCTCAGTCTGGCCTGCACCCTCTCACAATCCAGGACCCTTCAGGGGACAATCAGAAATACCTCTTGCAATTCAGGACCACAGGTTCCTAACCACTCACCTGCCTGCCTGCCTGATTGCCCCTAACCACTCTGCCTGCCTGATAACCCCTAACTGCTTGCCTGCCTGCCTGATTGCCCCTAACAACTCTGCCTGCCTGATCACCCCTCACCACTTGCCTACCTGCCTGCCTGATTGCCCCTAACCATTTTGACTGCCTGATTGCGCTTAACTGCTTGCCTGCTTCAGCCCCCGCCAGAGTGGTTTCATCTGGAAAGTCGTTTGGCTGTCTAGTCTAATCAGCATATTATACTTCTATTATTATAGATCACTTACCTGTGTTTTGGCATTTTACAATAATTTAATAAAATATAACTTAATTTGCCTATTTTCTAATTTTCCCTTTTATAGGAAATTAAGAGAGAAACAGAACCTAAGGATGACAATTTGCCCATCAGACGGGAAAGGCATGGGAATGTAGCAAGTCTTGTACAACGAATAAGCACCTATGGACTTCCAGCTGGAGGAATTCAGCCACATCCACCAACTAAAAATATTAAGAAAAGTATGTAAATTATTCCTTTACTTTTAAATTGAATAAAAATAGAAGGATGTCTTGTAGCTGTTCATAAATTATGTTATAAAAAATTAGCTCAACCTTTTGTAGCTGAGTGGAGAAACTTCCAACTGACTCTCATGTTACCAGTTCTGGCCCATGTATATTCAATTCTTTATATCGTTGCTGACAACTATGTGTGGGTATTGTTTTCTTCTTATTACTATTACTATTTATATTCTGTTACATGTACACATATCTCATAATTGCCCCCCACCTCCTAGGCATACCCCAACCGCCAAGTATCTGTGTTCATTAGTTATGCTTATATGCATGCATACAAGTCCTTTGGTTGATCTCTTATCTACACCACCTCTCCTTAAACTTCCTGCTGTAATTTGACAGTCTGTTTGATGCTTTACTACTTCTGTGTCTATCCTTTTATTCATCAGTTTATAATCTTCTTTATTATCCACAAATGAGTGAGATCATGTGGTGCCTCTCCTTCACTGACTGGCTTATTTCACTAAGCATAAGGATTTCCAGTTCCATCCAGGTTGCAGCAAATGGTAAGAATTCCTTTTTTTTAGTGGCAGCATAGAATTCCATTGTGTATATGTACCATAGTTTTCTGATCCACTCATCTGCTGACGGGCATCTAGGCTGTTTGCAAATTGTAGCTATTGTAAATTGAGCTGCTATGAACATAGGGGTGCATAAATCCTTTCTGATTGGTGTTTGTAATTTCTTAGGATATATTCCTAAGAGTGGGATTGCTGCGTCAAATGAGAGATCCATTTTTAGTTTTTTAAGAAAACTCCATACTGTTCTCCACAGTGGCTGCACCAGTCTGCATTCCCACCAAGAGTGAAAAAGGGTTTCTTTTTCTCCACATCCTCACCAACACTTGTCCTTTGTTGATTTGTTGATGATTGCCATTCTGACAGGTGTAAGATGGTATCGCATTGTCGTTTTGATTTGCATCTCTCGGATAATTAGTTTTTCATGTGTCTCTTGGCCTTCCTTTTGTTGTTTTTCAAAAAGGTTCTATTTAGGTCCGTTGCCCATTTTTTTATTGGATCGTTTATCTTCCTTTTATTAAGTTGAATAAGTTGGCTGTAGATGTTGGAGATTAAACCTTTATCAGTGATAACATTTGCATATGTTCTCCCATACAGTGGGCTTTCTTGTTGTTTTGTTGATGGTTTCGTTTGCTGTACAAAAGCTTTTAATTTTGATGTAGTCCCATTTGTTTATTTTTTCTTTAGTTTCCATTGACTTCGGAGCAGTATCAGTGAAGAAGTTCTTTCGGCATATGTCTGAGATTGTGCTGCCTGCGGATTCCTCTTAATATTTTCATGGTTTCCCTTCTAATGTTTAAATCCTGTATCCATTTTGAGTTTATTTTTGTATTTGGTGTAAGATGGTGGTCCAGTTTCCTTTTTTTTGCATGTATCTGTCCAATTTTCCCAACACCATTTATTGAAGAGGCTATCTTGGCTCCATTGTATGTTCATGCCTCCTTTGTCAAATATTAATTGAGCATAATTGTTTAGGTGGATATCTGGATTCTCTATTCTATTCCATTGGTCTATATGTCTGTTCTTGTGCCAGTACCAGATTGTTTTGAAAAAACTGTTGCTTTGTAATATAGCTTGAAATCTGATATTGAGATCCCACCTACTTTATTCTTCTTTCTCAGAATTGCTGTGGCTATTTGCAGTCTTTTTTTGTTCCAGATGAATCTATGAAGAATTCTTTCTAGGTCTGTGAAATATGTCGTTGGTATTTTAATGGGTAGTGTATTGAATCTGTAGATAGCTTTGGGTAGTATGGACATTTTAATGATGTTGATTCTCCCAATCCATGAACATGGTATGCTCTTCCATCTGTTAACATCTTCCTCTACCTCTTTTTTTCAGTGTCCTGTAGTTTTCTACATATAGGTGTTTTACCTCCTTAGTTAGGTTTATTCCTAGGTATCTTAATCTTTTTTTGGTGCGATGGTAAATAGGATTGATTTTTTAGTCTCTCTTTCTGTAATTTCACTATTAGTGTATAGAAATGCCACAGATTTCTTGGCATTAATTTTGTATCCTGCTACATTGCCAGATTCATTAATTAAGTCAATTAGTTTTGGAATGGAGTCCTTTGGGTTTTTTATGTACAATGTCATGTCATCTGCAAATAAGGACAGCTTTACTTCTTCTTTCCCAATTTGGGTGCCTTTTATTTCTTCTTCTTGTGTAATTGCAATGGCTAATACTTCCAGTATTATGTTGAACAGGAGGGGTGAGAGTGGGCATCCCTGTCTTATTCCTGTTCTTAGGGGAAATGGTTTTAGTTTTTGCCCATTGAGTATGATGTTAGCTGTGGGTTTATCATGTATGGCTTTTATGATGTTAAGGTATGATCCTTTTATTTCCACTTTGCTGAGAGTTTTTATCAAGAAGGTGTGTTGGATTTTGTCAAATGCTTTTTCTGCATCAATTGATATGACTATGTGATTTTTATGTCTCAATTTGTTTATGTGATGTATCACGTTTATTGATTTGCGGATATTGTACCATCCCTGCATTCCTGGGATGAATCCTACTTGGTCATGGTGTATGATCTTTCTGATGTACTGCTGGATCCGATTTGCTAGAATTTTGTTGAGGATTTTGGCATCTATGTTCATGAGACATATTGGCCTATAATTCTCTTTCCTTGTGATGTCTTTATCTGGTTTTGGTATTAGGGTGATGCTGGCTTCATAGAAGGTGTTTGGAAGTGTTCCTTCTTCTTGAATATTTTTGAATAGTCTGAGGAGGATAGGTTTTAATTCTTCCTTGAATGTTTGGTAAAACTCTCCTGTGTAGTCATCTGGTCCCGAGCTTTTGTTTGCTGGAAGCTTTTTGATGACTGCTTCAATTTCTTCCATAGTTATTGGATTATTGAGCTTTTTAGATTCTTCCTGATTGAGTTTTAGAAGGTTATATTTTTATAGGAAATGTCCATTTCTTGCAGGTTATCCAATTTGTTGGAATAGAGTTGTTCATAGTATATTTTAATCCCTTGTATTTCAGCGGGGTCCGTTGTTATTTCTCCTCTTTAATTTCTGATTTTGTTTATTTGGGTCTTCTCTCTTTGCTTCTTGGTGAGCCTGGCTAGAGGTCCATCAATCTTGTTTATCCTTTCAAAGAACCAGCTCTTGGTTTTGTTGACCTTTTGAATTGTTTCTTTGGTCTCCATGTTGTTTATCTCTGCTCTGATCATTACTCTTTTCTTCCTTCTGCTTACACTGGGCTTTTCTTGTGGCTCTCTTTCTAGGTCTTTGAGTTGTAGGGTTTGGTAATTTATTACCATTGTTTCCTGTTTTTTACAGTAGATTTGTAGGGCTATGAACTTTTCTCTCAAGACTGATTTCACTGTGTCCCATAAATTTTGTATTGTTGTGTTGTCAGTATCTTTCGTTGCCATGATGTTTTTTATTTCTTCCTTGATCTCTCTGGTTACCCAGTCATTGTTTAATACCATGCTGTTTAGTCTCCATGTTCTTGATTTCTTTAGATTGTTTTTATTATAGTTGATTTCCAGTTTCATGCCACTGTGGTCTGAGAAAATGCTTGATAGGATTTCTCTCTTCTTGAATTTGAAGAGACTTTTCTTAAGACCCAACATATGATCTATCTTTGAAAATGACTGATGTGCACTGGAGAAGAATGTATAGTCTGTGGCTTTGGGGTGAAATGTTCTGAAGATGTCGATTAATTCCATCTGGTCTAGTAAGTCATTTAGGATTGATGTTTCTTTCCTGATTTTTTGTTTAGAGGATTTGTCCAGTGGTGACATGGGGTATTAAAGTCTCCTACTATGATTGTATTGCTGTCAATCTCTCCCTTAATATCCTCCAGGAGTTTTTGTATGTATTTAGGTGCTCCTAAATTGAGTGCGTATATGTTTACCAGTTATTTCTTCTTGTTGGTTGGATTGTTCCCTTTAGTATTATGAAGTGGCCTTCTTTATCTCTTGTTATGTCCTTCACTTTGAGATCTAATTTGTCAGATATAAGTATTGCAACCCCAGCTTTTTTTTTCATTTCCATTTGCCTGAAATACCATCTTCATCCCTTCACCTTCCTTCTGTGTGCATCTCTTTTCCTGAGGTCGGTTTCTTGTAGACAGCAAATATATGGATCATGTTTTGTTATCCATTTGGTTACCCTATATCTTTTGATTGGAGCATTTAATCCGTTTATATTTAAAGTTATTATTGATAAGTACTTATCTGTCGCCATTTTTAGTCTTTAACCCTGAGTTCCTTGTTTGCTTCCTATTTCTTTTTTTTACAGCAGACCCTTTAACATTTCTTCCTTTGATGGTTTGGTGGTAATATATTCCCTTAGTCCTTTTTTGTCTGTGAAGCTTCTGATTTCACCTTCAATTTTGATTGAAAGTGTTGCAGGATACAGTATTCTTGAATTCAGGCCCTTTCTTTGCATGACTTTGTATATTTCATTCCATTCCCTTCTCGCCTGATGAGTTTCTGTTGAGAAGTCAGTAGCTAGTCTTATGTGGGTTCCTTTGTACGTAACTTTCTGTTTCTCTCTGGCTGCTTTTAAGATTCTTACTTTGTCGTCGGTGTTTGCCAATTTAATTATAATGTGCCTTGATGTTGGTTTTTTGGGGTTCATTTTGCTTGAGACTCTGTGAGCTTCTTGGATTTGTGTGGGTTTTTTCTTTTCTATATTAGGAAAGTTTCCTGTCATTATTTCTTCAAATAGGTTTGCTATTCCTTGCTCAGTTTCCACTCTTTCTGGAATCTCAGTTTTGTGGATGTTGTTTTGTTTTGTGTAATCCCAAAGTTCCCTTAGGCTCTCCTCTTTTTAATATTATTTTTTCTAGAAGCTGCTGTACTCGGGTATTTTTCCTACCGTGTCTTCTAGCTCACTGATGCAATCCTCTGCTTCTTTTAGTCTACTTTTGATGCTTTCTATTGAGTTCTTTATAGCAGTGATGTCATTTTTCATTTCTTGCATTTTTTCTTCTTCTTCTTGCTTCTTCTTCGTTTCCTCTTGGGTCTTCTTAATTCCCCTTGGCCCTTACTCACATTGTCGATTTTGTCTTCCATTCTTTTCATCCACCTTATGATCATTTCTCTGAACTCTTTCTTTGGCAGGCTTATTTCTGCTTCTATTTAGTTTACTTCCTTTTTTGGTGATACCTGTCTTTCTGTTATATGCGGGCTGTTTCTTCATCTGCCCATGATCTTTCTTCTCCGGGGGTCTGGTTATGTAGTTCTCTCTCCTACTTTGATTCAAAGGCACAAACTACAACATGACCAGGTACAGCACGCAATACATTTCTGTATTCATGATGATAATAACCACAAATAAGGTGACCACCAATGAAAGACAAATTAGGGGTAAGTAGAGAAAGAAGAAGAGGAAAATGAGGGAAAAAAAAGAAAGAAGTGCCAAAATCAAATTGGGAGAAGGGATAAATAAGTAAATAAATAAATAAATAAATAAATAAATAAATAAAAAGGAGGAAAAGAAAAGTGAAAGAGAATAAAAGTCAGAGAGAAAAGAAAGAGGATAAGAGAGAGAAGGGGAACAAAATGCAGATTTGAAGAGAAAACTCCAATAGAATAGCCACTAATGCCAACAAGTGCTGGCAACAAGCACCTGGAAATTATTACAAACTACAAATATTAACTACTATAAAGGGAGGCGAGGGAAAAGAGAGGTAGAAAACAAACCAAAACAAAGCTAACAAAAAGCAAAATAAAACAAGTAGAATAAGCTAAAACAATCTCATAGAAAAGTACAAAAAATTGATATAATCACTGTTCAGACAAACCACAACAAAAGGACATAGAGAAAAACAACTTTTTGGATAGTGAAGACAAAAAGAGAGAAATTTGTATGGACTTAGAGTAGGGGATTTGAAATTAGATATATAAGTGGGGTGAAATTTTAACGAGGTAAAGAGAAAGAATAAGGAGAATATAAAGTTGGAAAAGGGAAAGAGAAATAAGACAACAAAATGGGGAAAGTTAGGAGGTAGAGTTGAGATAGAGTAAAATTATGCTAAAGGAAAGATGAAAATAGAATGTAGAACTCTAATCTTAAAGTAAAATAAAGAGAAAACAAAATGACACTTTTTTTTCTCTCCAAAAGGGTAGAATAGTAGTAGTAATAATACTAGTTGAAAACAAAGAGTGTAATAATTAAAAAGGTAAAATCAATTGAGGAGAAAAGAAAAAAATAGTTTTTTAATTAAAATATGCATAAATAAAAAATAAAAGAAAAATTTAAAAAAAGAAAAAATATATATATAATGGGCAGTAGTGGAGGTCATTCATTTCCACTGTTGTTCTGCTTGGCACTCCTGTTTCTCACTCAGGAGGGTATTGCAGTTCCCTGTGTCCCCCTGATGAAATGTGTTTTAATCTCTTTATGGTTATGCAAGAGTCAATTTGTGCATTATCCACTGGGTGGCAGTTTTCAGAATTGACCTCTGAGACTAAGCACAGGACCTGTCTAGGCTGTGTTTAGATCCTGCTACTCTGTGGTTCTCAATACCAGTTTGTGGGGATTCGAGCAGCCGGGACACTGTAATAACTCCCAGGCTGTCCTTCTACCTCAAATAAAAATGAATTGTTTACTAGAGCTCTGCTCTGTCCACAGCTCAGTGAGTCCCCTTCCTCACTTAGGGATCACGCCCTGTCCCACATCTGTCGACTTCTCCAGAAGCAGCTTTCCCGCAGCCCCATTCCCACAGTGTGCGCGTTCTCTGTTGTGCGGGACAGGAGACCTCACTTTATCCCAGGTGAAATCTGACCTTTTCGTGTTCCATGTGGAGCTTCTCTGAGTCCATGTGTCTGCGCCAATTGGAGGGTGCTGTTCTGGGTCCCTGGCTGTTCGGTGGGTGCTGCCGCTGCAGCTTTCAGACCACCGCAGACATCCACCTCCCTCTGCAAGATGGTGCGGTCTCCGCATTCGCGCTGGTGGCTTCAGCAGACAAAAACCCCGTGGCAGTGGGGCTGTCTGGTCAGAAGAACCCCGTCCAGCAGTCCCCCACCTTGTCCTGGAGGATAACTGACTTGCGACTTGCCAAGAAACACTCCCAGTGCAACTCTCAGCTGCTCGCTCTCTCCCTCTGCCTAGGGACAGGGCTCCAGACGCGTCCGTCTATTCTGCTGCCATATTTTTTCTCTCTGTTTTCTTATTATTGTTATAGGCTCTGTTGACTTGTTAACACTTTGCCTTAAATTTTATTTTAATATTTATTTACTGAAATGTTTGAATGTCTGCTTATCCTTAAGTAGTTTAGGTAGATGCAAGAATTTTGTTAGTATGTTTCTTTAATGGTTAGACATCTGAACATAAACATTCAGTTTCCAAGGTGATTGCCCCAAGAGAGTGCCTTTTAAATATAATGGTACTCTGCAAATGTTAGGATAACAGTTTAGCATAGAGGGACAGCACCACATTTGAAATCAGACATGAGTTGGAGTCTGTCTTATTACCTTAGAACAGATCATTTAAAACAGTGGTGGGGAACCTTTTTTCTGCCATGGGCCATTTGGATATGTATAATATCATTTGCAGGCCATGCAAAACTATCAACGTAAAAATTAACCTTCTATATTTGGTGAAACATTTAATTAACTCACCCCTAATGCATTGGCTGGGCTAGCCTAAGTGATTTCTTGGGCCTTATACAGCCCACAGGCCAGACATTCCCCACTCTGAAACCCTTGAGTTTTATTTTGTTGCTGGTGAGAAAATGTTAGAAAAAGATGGATTATATTGCTGTTCTCAAAGAGCTTGACATCTTGAGAAAGACTGTACCAAAAAAGTATTAAACATGTACAAAGAAGTGCAACATTATGGGAGCAGATAGCATTTTAACCTAGTAAAACTCGAAACTCCTTGAGAGATTGACTGCTAATTATTTTTTTAAATTTAATAAGTAGTAAATTAGTGTTCAACCACATTATTCTTAGATTAGTGTCTTTGATATTGTCTTCAAATCTCTTGCAGTTCCAAGTACTCTACTGTAAACCAATTATATTTACACACATTTCACAAATGTAAGAAAAATGTATGACTTTTATAGTCTCCTTATATCTCAACCTGTTACTTTCTATTCTACTGTCTGAAGTTTAGGGAAACCTGTACTTTTTGGGTTATATTACTCTTTGATTATTTTCATAAAATAAAAGCAGATTTTTATAAAAATGGAACAGATTTTATGATACTGAGACAGATCAATAAAAGCATTCTATATGTTCTTTGTATCCCAGTAAATGCAACGTACAAATCATATTTAGATATTACCTGTACTCTTTTCAGTGCACTGGCTGAAGATGGAGAGTTTCAATAGTTTTAATTGTCCTGAATTCTGAAATTCTGTTTGTTTGGAGATTAGGGACAATTAATGGAGTTTCCACATCCTACAGTTGAAGCTCTATGTAGAATTTCTGTGCACAAGGACAATTTTTAGGCCCACAAAAGGACTATTTATGACTTCTGCCTATTCTAAAATTCACTTCTCACTTTCTTTAGCTTTACTGAGCTATAAAGAGATAAGTTTCTTCTTAAGTGAAGACTAGACAAAGGGCTTTAAGGTTATGATTATTTTATTTTATATCCTAATAGGAAAAAACACACTTAACTTTGTCTTCCTCGTATGGGTTGTAATTCCTTTTTTTTTTTTGGTAAGAAAGAAGGAAAACATACCATTATGTCATTGGTGCCAGGAAGCTTAGTTTTTTTCCTAAGGATCTTCTATAACTAGTTTTTAAGTTCCTGTGCCAGAAAGACTAAATTGGTCATTTGGTGCTAGCTAACATTTAAAACAGGATGCAGGTTGTTTTTGCTTTCAGATTACTTTTCCAGGAAAAGCAAGCATATGTCTGTGTGTTTGTTTTTAAATCTGATTTTTGTTATTGTTAGTTTGCATCATATCCTAAAATCACAAAATAGACTAGTTTTAAGAAGTGGTTCATTGCAATCTATATATATAAAAGCTTAAGCGACTGTTACAGCTGAATGACAGATCTTCCAGAAAGACCAGTTGCTATAACTCACACTGACCACCCCGATTGCCTGGTCAGGGCCTGCTGGCCAACCTCCTGATGGGGAATGGGGAATCAGAGGTGGGTGGCAGACAGAATCAGGCGGGTGTGGCGGGGAGGTGGGGTGGGGGGGCAGGGCCAGCAGCCGGCAGCCAGGGGAAGGATGGCCCTGGCCAGCCAACCTACTGGTCCCTGAGGCTTTTAAAAAACTTCTTTCTGGGGAGACTTTTCTACCTCACTCCTCCCCCAGCAGCATGCAATTCAAAGGTGCTAGCCAATTCAAAGGTGCTAGCCACGGACCTGCCTGCTGTAGAGGCAACCCAATCTCTTCCTACACCCAGTTGGACTGAGTCTGGCGCAGTGGGGCAGAACATCCTTTTTTTTTTTTAACTTTATTGTTTAGATTATTACATTTGTTTCTCTTTTTCCCCCCATAGCTCCCCTCCAGCTGGCTTGCACCCTTCCCTCTACCCTTACCTCCTCTCACATTGTCCTCATCAATAGGTATATGATATTTGTCCAGTCTCTCCCTGTCTCCCTCACCCTTTTCCCCCTGGGAATTATCAGTCCACTCCCTTTCTATGCTTCTGATTCTATTATATTCACCAGTTTATTCTGTTGACCAAATTTTTATTTCACTTAATTTTTAGATTCACTTGTTAGATACGTATTTGTTGTACATAATTTTTTATCTTTTACCTTTTTCTTCTTCCTCTTCTAAAAGAGTAGCTTTCAGCATTTCATATAATACTGGTTTGGAGATGATGAACTCTTTTAGCTTTTTCTTATCTGTAAAGCTCTTTATCTGCCCTTCAATTCTGAATGATAGCTTTGCTAGATAGAGTATTCTTGGTTGTAGGTTCTTGCTACTCATCACTTTGAATATTTCTTGTCACTCCCATCTGTTCTGCATAGTTCCTGTTGAGAAATCAGCTAACAATCGTAGGGGTTCTCCCTTGAAAATAATTAACTGTTTTTCTCTTGCTGCTTTTAATATTCTCTTTGTCTTTTGCTCTTGGTATTTTAATTATGATGTGTCATGGTGTGGTCCTCTTTGGATTCCTTTTATTTGGACTTCTGTGTGCTTCCTGGACTTATAAGTCTATTTCTTTCACCAGGTGGCGGAAGTTTTCAGTCATTATTTCTTCTAATAGGTTTTCAGTATCTTGCGCGCGCGCTCTCTCTCTCTCTCTCTCTCTCTCTCTCTCTCTCTCTCTCTCTCTCTCCTTCTGGAACCTCATAATTTTGATGTTGGTATCCTTGAAGTTGTCCCAGAGGCTTCTTACACTATCTTCACATTTTTGGATTCTTTTTGCTTTTGCAGTTGAGTGTTTCCTGCTTCTTTGTATTTCCAATCTTTGACTTGATTCTTGCTTTCCTCTAGTCTGCTGTTAGGTCTCTGTATTAAAAATCAATAAAATATATTTAATATTTTTACATCAATGTTAGGAACATTGATGAGAGAGAAACATTGATCAGCTGCCTCCTACACACCCCCTTCTGGGGGATATGCCCGCAACCAAGGTACATACCCTTGACAGGAATTGAACCTGGGACCTTTTGGTCCATAGGCCTATGCTCTATCCATTGAGGCAAATCAGTTTAGGCTCTGTATAATATTTTTTATTTCGGTCACTGTATGTTTAATTTCTAGTTGGTCCTTTTTTATATTCTCGAGGGTCTCACTAAATTTATCAACCTTTTCTAGGAAATTTTTGAAAAACCTTATAACCGTGATTTTGAACTCTATATCCAGTCATTTAACTCCATTTCTTTTGTTTGTGGTCTGTTCCTTTGTCTCCGCATTTTCACTGCTTCCCTGAATTAGAGTAGTTTTGTGTGCTAGGTGTCCTAGGTGGAGCTACCTCTGCAGTTATGTGGACATTCTTGGTCCACCCCTTTGTGGACTATGTGTACAGCCTTGTTGTAGTTAAGTCTTGATTGTTATTGGTATCACTGGAGGGAATTGACATCCAGGAAAATTGGCTGTGAGGATCAACTGTGTCTATGCTGGGAGAACTTCTGTGCAGGAGTCAGCCTTATGAGATAATACTTGCAAAATTGCAAAAGCCTCTGTGCTCAGCTTGGATGGGGCAGAGTCTCAGGGCTGAGAAGACAGCCTTGGCTTCCTGTCAGCCCTGCCCTATGAGGCTCCTAGGTCTCAGTGCTCTTGTGCGGGCGCCTCCAGCACTCTGCCTTTCACAGCTCCCCTGAGTTTCTGCGCACTCCTGGGACTCTATGAGTCTGGGTCCCCAGGGTCTCGCCCAAAACGGGGGTTCAGTGCAGTCGGAACTGGAGTTCAGCACAGTCAGGAGGTTCCGTCTTCTTCCCTCTAGAGAAAGCCAGCGGCACAGTCAGCAGTCAGTCCTCTCTGTGAGCACTTGTGTGCACCTCCAGACTCCTGCCTTTCATTTACTCCTCCCTTTTCCCAACAGTCTAAACTCCCCCAATATGAGTCTTGCCCAAAACTGTTGTTCAGTGCAGTCGGAACTGGGTCTCAGTGCATTTGGGAGTTTTCGTCTCCCTCCCGCTAGAGGAAGCCAGCCATGCACGCCACCGCCCATCCTCTCCATGCGCATACCTCCGTACCTCAGCTTTTTGCAGCTCTTTATAACAATAGATACAGAAAAAGCATTGTTAGACAAAAACCAACAGTCATTTTATATAAAAACTCTCAGCAAAGTGGGAATAGAGGGATCATACCTCAGTATAATAAAGGCCAACATCCTACTCAATAGGCAAAAACTTAAAATCATTCCTCCTAAGAGCAGAAATCATTTCTGTTTTCACCATACTTATTCAACATGGTTATGGAAGTCCTGGCCACAGCGAACGGACAAAAAGAAAATGTAAAAAGCATCTAAATTGAAAAGGAGGAAGTAAAACTCATTATTCACAGATGACATGGTATTTTACATAGAAAACCCTAAAAATTCCACCAAAAAACTATGGATTTAATAAATGAATTTGGAAATGTGGCAGGATGCAAAATTTCCCCCTGGAAATCTATGGCATTTTATATATACAGTGGTACCTCGAGATACGAGCACCCTAACATATGAGATTTTTGAGATACGAGCCGCCAAGCAAGCGATTTTCGCTTTGAAATACGAGCAACATTTGAGATAGGAGTAATCGCATGGATTGGCCGGCTGCACATGGCCACCAGTTTACCACGACTCGAGCATCTCATAGTTTCCCACGCCTCAAGGTTATGGAATGAATTAAACTCGTATCTCAAGGTACCACTGTACTATTGATTTTTGCAAAGAGGAATGGATAGGGATAGAGAGTTAGAAACATCGATGAGAGAAAAACCAAGATGGCAGCATAGGTGAACACCTAAACTGCTGCCTCGCACAACAATTTCAAAACTACAACTAAAAGAACAGACATCATCCAGAACCACATGAATGTTGACTGAGTGGAAATTCTACAACTAGAAGGAAAGAGAGGGGCTCACAGAGACTCAGAGGATCTGCAAAAAGCTGAGGTATGGAGATGGGCGCAGGGAGAGCAGGCGCAAGAGTGCCTGGCTGGCTTTCTCTGGAGGGAGGGAGATGAAGACTCCCAACTCCACTGAACCCCCCTTATCCTACGGCACTGAACCCCAAGTTCGGGTGAGACTCATACAGGGGATGTTTGGACTGTGAAAAGGGAGAAGTGTCCGGTAATTTAGGTGAGCCGCAAAAGGGCAGAACGCTGGGGCACGCACACCGATGTTCGTAGAAGACAGACTGCTGATTGTGCCGCTGGCTATTTCTAGTTGGTGGAAGACAAAGCCTCCCAATTGTACCACTTCTAACTGCACTGAACTCCAGTTTCAGGCCAGACCCTGGGGACCCAGACTCATATGGGTCCCGGAGTGCAAGGGAACCGGAAAGGCAGGGGTCTAGAGGCACCGCATGGGTGTGTGCACAAGGTCGGCTCTAGCAATTACCGAGAGACACGTGATATCCAGGGGCCGCATAGGGCGGGACTGACTGGAAGCCAAGGCAGTCTGCTAAGCCCTGAGACTCCACCCCTCTCAAGCTCAACAGAGAGGCTTTTGCAGTTTTGCAAGTCTGTATCATAAGGCTGATTCTATCACAGAAGTTCTCCTGGCATAGTGAAAATGCAGAAACAAAGGAACAGATCACAAATAAAAGAAATGGAGGAAAACAAACAACTGGATATAGAGTTCAAAACCATGGTTAGAAGGTTTTTCAAGAATTTCCTAGAAAAGATGGATAAATTTAGCAAGACCCAAGAGGAGATGAAAAAGGACCAATTAGAAATTAAACATACACTGACTGAAATAAAAAATATTATACAGAGACCTAACAGCAGACTAGAGGAAGGCAAGAATCAAGTCAAAAATTTGAAATATAAAGAAGCAGAAAACACTCAACTGGAAAAGCAAGAAGAAAAAGGAATCCAAAAATGTGAAGATAATGTAAGGAGCCTCTGGAACAACTTCAAGTATATTAACATCAGAATTATGGGGGTGCCAGAAGAAGAGAGAGAGCAAGATACTGAAAACCTATTAGAAGAAATAATGACTGAAAACTTCCCACATCTGGTGAAAGAAATAGACTTACAAATCCAGGAAGCACACAGAACCCCAAATAAAAGGAATCCAAATAGGACTACACCAAGACACATCATAATTACATTACCAAGAGCAAAAGACAAAGAGAGAATATTAAAAGTAGCAAGATAAAAACAGTTCATTACCTACAAGGGAGCTCCCATACGATTGTCAGCTGAGTTCTCAATAGGAACTATGCAGGCCAGATGGAAGTGGCAAGAAATATTCAAAGTAATGAATAGCAAGAACCTACAACCAAGAATAGTCTATCCAGCAAAGCTATCATTTAGAATTGAAAGGCAGATAAAGAGCTTCACAGATAAGAAAAAGCGAAAGGAGTTCATCAACACCAAACCAGTATTATATTAAATGCTAAAAGGTACTCTTTAAGAAGAGGAAGAAGTAGAAAAAATAAAGATAAAAATTATGACAACAAAACATATCAACAAGTGAATCTAAAAATTAAGTGAATTAAAAATCTGATGAACAGAATAAACAGGTGAATACAATAGAATTGGGAGCACAGAAAGGGAGTGGACTGATAATTCTCAGGGGGAAAAGGGTGAGGGGGTGCAGGGAGAGACTGGAAAAAAATCATATACTTATGGATGAGGACAATGAGAGAGGAGGTAAGGGTAGAGGGAAGAGTGCGAGCTGGGTGGAGGGGAGCTATGGGGGGGAGAGAAACAAATGTAATAATCTGAACAATTAAGCTTTAATAATGAATAAATGAATAAATAAATAATAAATGAAAAAGAGATATCTATGAGAGAGAAAGATTATCTGCTTCCTCCTACACACCCCTACTGAGGATGGGCCTGCAACCAAGGTACATGCCCTTAATCAGTATTGAACCTGGAATCCTTCAGTCTGCAGGACGTCACCCTATCCACTGAGCCAAACTGCTTAGGGCTCAATGACATTTTTACATACTAATAATATACTCTCAGAATAAAAACTTTAAAAAAAAATCACATTTACCGTTGCAACAACAACAATAAGATTTTTAGTAATAAACTTAACCAAGTAGGTAAAAGATCTCTATTTGGAAAACTACAGGATGTTGATAAAAGGGATAGAGGAAGATACAAACTAATGGAAGAATTACTATGTTTTTGGATTGGTAGAATTAACATGATTAAAATGTCCATACTACCCAAAGCAGTCTATAGAGTCAATGCAATTCTGTTTCAAATACCAACAGCATATTTTACAGATTGAGAACAAATACTCCAAAAATTTACCTGGTAAAAGACCTCTATTTGGAAAACTACAGGATGTTGATAAAAGGGATAGAGGAAGATACAAACTAATGGAAGGATTACTGTGTTCTTGGATTGGTAGAATTAACATGATTAAAATGTCCACACTACCTAAAGCAGTCTATAGATTCAATGCAATTCTGATTCAAATACCAACAGCATATTTTACAGATTGAGAACAAATACTCCAAAAATTTACCTGGAACCGAAAAAGATTCCCAGTAACCACAGCAGTCTTAAGAAAGAAGAGCAAAGTTGGAGAGAATCACAATACCAGATACCAAGTTATGCTTCAAAACCACTGTAATCAAAACAGCCTGGGATTGGCCCAAGAAAAGGCATATAGATTAGCGGAGCAGAACAGAGAACCCATAAATTGACCCTAGCTATTATTCTCAATTAATATTTTACAAAGCAAGAGCACACAATGGAGTAAAAATAATCTCTTCAATAAATGATGCTGGAAAAATTGGACAAATACATGCAAAACAAATAGAGAGAGAGAGAAAGAAACTAGTCCACCAACTTATACCATACACAAGAATAAGCTCAAAGGGAGAAAAGACTTAAAGGTTGGTCATGAAATCATAAAAGTCCTTGATGGAACCATAGGCAGGAAAAATCCAGATATCTCTTGCAGCACTGTGTTTGTCAGTATAACTCCTAGGGCAGTGGTCAGCAAACTCATCAATCAACAGAGTCAAATATTAACAGTACAACGATTGAAATTTCTTTTGCGAGCCAAATTTTTAACTTAAACTTCTAACACCATTTTTTTTTTCAAAATATACTCGCCCAGACCGTGGTATTTTGTAAAAGAGCCAAACTTAAGGGATCACTTGTTTTCATGATTTCTCTGAATTCTTCTATTACAACTCTTCCAAATCTTAGCCTCCTCTTGATTTCTTTGAGTAGCAAGAAATAATCCTTTAATTAACCATACCCGGTCACCTACCCATAGCTGCTTTAATGATTCACTGTTAGAGATGGGAGTGATTCTGAGTTCCCAGTTATTAAGAGTTTGAAAGAAGTTGAGAATCACAAACCGGGATGGTTGTAAATGATCATTACTTGTCTGAATAAATGAACTTTATTTGAAAAGCTAATGCAAAAAAATTTAAAAATATATATGTTTTTAATGATTTTTAAGAGAAAGGAAGTGAGAGGGAGAAATAAAATAATTGATGAGAGAGAAACATCATTGATCAGCTGCCTCCTGCATGCCTGCTATTGGGGATTGAGCCCCTATGTGCCCTACTAGACCAGTGACCTCTTGGTTCATAGGACAATGCTCCACCACTGAGCCATACCAGCTAGGCTAAAAATAAAACTATTTTTATCTTTTCCTTTGATTTTAATCTGCCAGAAAACAGGCCTATTAAAGAAGGTAAAGTACATTGTAGACCTGTGTATTTTATCTCTTTTTAAATAGGTGCATTTAAATTAGTGCATTTTAAGTATTCCTAGGCTTTGATCAGGATGTAGTTTGGAAATCACTGGCTTGGAGGACTTTCATGTGAAACATTTTTGTGCCAACAGTGTCTTTTATTATCTGTACTAGAGGCCTGGTGCATGAAAATTTATTCAGCCTGGCCTGCCCCCTCTCACAGTCCGGGAGCCCTCAGGGGCGGGAGGCAACCCGCCCATCAGAGGAAGGTGATGCCCCCATCACACCTCTGCTTCAGCCACTGCCAGTAGCGCAGGCCTCGACTGGTCCTGATTACCTGAACCTTGGGCAGCCCTGGGTAGCTGTGCAGCCGCCATCTGAGGCTTGCCTGTGCCTTGGGTATTGGCTGGGCAGCCACTGTCTGAGGCTTGCCTGCATTTCAGGCAGGCCCTGGACAGCTGGGTCTGAGGGGTTTGGGGGATTCTAGAGGCAGGCACACAGAGCAGCCAGACCCGCCTGGGAGTGGGCCTGACAGTGCCACATGCCTACTGCCCTGGCAGGGCTGAGGTGACTGGGCGCTGCTATCTTATGGTTGTGCCTCCCTCTCTGAGGCATGGCAGTCAGTTAGCATATTCCTTCTTTATTGGCTGTGGGTGCCATCATCTTTTGTAAGGGTGTGATGGTCAATTTGCATATTCCCTCTTTATTAGATAAGATTTTTAGTCTCAAAAGTAACAATTGGCATTTTACTTTTGTGTAATCAGCGGGATCAATTGTATAAATGATTTCATTGCTGTGAACCTTACACATTATTTGTAGTTGGTTTAAATTTATTTGGGGCTGAATAAATTGTAACATGGGGGCAAGGTAGAAAGCCAATAAGAACTAATGGCAGTTTTAGTTGCTTAGAATGCTTACATGTTCTATTTTTGTTCATGTATATGAATATTCTAACAATGAACATAGTATGTAAATAAAGGTGCTATTGCTTATTTTAATGATCTTTCTTAACCTTATTTTTTTAATGTTACTCTTTTTAGAGGTCAAGAAGCGGCAATGTAAGGTTCTCTTTGAGTACATTCCACAAAATGATGATGAACTGGAGTTGAAAGTGGGAGATATTATTGATATTAATGACGAGGTAAGGAAAACATGTTAGAGGTAAAGCAGCAATAGGAATTGATGCTCTGGGTATCAGAAAAATGCTGTATAAGGATATTAATTTTTTGTTTCAGTTTTTTGCAAGTTTACTGGTTTTCTTTTTTAATAAAAATTTTATACAGACTTCAAAATGAATCTTTAATGACTTAATATTGTCTGATATGTAGAAATAAAATTTCACTCATCCTTGCTACATGTAATGTTTGTATACTGTATTTGTTTACTTTAGGAAGTCAAAACCTAATAAATTTAATAAAACTAAAAATTAATGAAATATGAGTGGTTAAGAATATAAATCTTTCCTTTGATTCTAAATTCATTTTAGAAACAAAGCAGTAAAATAGAAGGAATTTTGCCTTTTACATACCAAGGGAATACTAGAGTCTTTAAAAAGCTTTGCATTGTTTGAATTATCACATTGAAATATTGCCCAAAAACATGTTTCCCTCATTTTAGAATGATATTTAAAAATATTTTAGCCAAAACCGGTTTGGCTCAGTGGATAGAGCATCAGTCTGTGGACTGAAAGGTCCCGGGTTCGATTCTGGTCAAGGGCATGTACCTTGGTTGTGGGCACATCCCCAGTAGGGATGATCGATGTTTCTAACTCTCTATCCCTCTTCCTTCTTCTCTGTAAAAAATCAATAAAATATATTAAAATATATATATATATTTTAGCCCTAGCCAGTTTGGCTCAGTGGATAGATCCTTGGCCCTCAGACTTAAGGGTCCCAGGATGGATTCTGGTCAAGGGCACGTATCTTGGTACAGGCTCTATCCCTAGCCCTGATCAGGGGCATGTTCGGGAGGCAACCAGTTGATGTGTCTAACATTCATTTTTCTCTCTGTCTCTTCCCCCTTCCTTCCACAAAAATTCAGTGGAAAAATATCCTCAGAAGAGGTTTAAGGACAACAACAAAAATAATAATTTCACATCTCTGCTTTTACGATTTTACTTGGCAGTTGAAATTCTCATTTTCAGAGTTTATGTTTTTATATCATTTAGTGTCACAGGGATTAATATTGTGTCCTAACATGTAGTTCATCACTTAGGTTTATATTAAGTTAAATGTGTTTATACAAAGGTCAGTTCTGTTTTATTTCTACTAGTTGACAATGATAATATTTATTGAACCTTTATTATGCCTGAAAAAATGTTTCATATGTATTATTTCCTTTAAATTTTTAAACAACCTAGAGATAGGAATTTTTATCCCAGTTTTATATATGAAGAGATTGAGTCATAGAAGATAAGTGATTGACTGTTCCATTTACTGTTGTGGTAAAGACAGGTTCATGTGTGTGTGGGTCTGGAATTCAGATGGGACACAGTAAGGATGGCTTGTATCTGTTCTTTGATGTTTTGGAGCCTCCTGGAAAGATTCAAGGTTGAATGCTTATAGAAACATTAGAAGGCCTCTTTCTTCATTCACATGTCTGGTGCTTAGAAGACTTGAAGATTAGGACTGCCTATGGAGAGCTTTTATTTAGCTTCTCCATCAGGTGTGGCTTTTTTACTGTAGTCGGGGGAGGTCTCACAATAGTTGGACTTATTACATAGCAGTTCAGAGCTCTTTTTAAAAAATATATTTTATTGATCTTTCACAGAGAGGAAGGGAGAGGGATAGAAAGCTAGAAACATCGATGAGAGAGAGACATCGATCAGCTGCCTCCTGCACGCCCCCTACTGGGGATGTGCCTGCAACCAAGGTACCTGCCCTTGACCAGAATCGAACCTGGGTCCCTTCAGTCAGTAGGCTGACGCTTTATCCACTGAGCCAAACCAGTTTTGGCTGAAAATGCTCAGGTTTTAGATTTTAGTTTATTTCTGAGCGTTTTCTTCTCTTATGTGCCTCTTAGTACCTTGTAGTTATAATGCATCAAGCCAATTGTCCCTTCTTTTGGGTGTATGGATGCCTTCCAGCAGGGATCTCAAGTTAATCTTTCAGCACTCACTCTGCAATCAGGTAAAGAGATTGGCTACTCAGAATTATTCACCAACAAAATCAAGTGCTAGTCTTTTTAAAAAATCTAGTTATAGTAAAGAAAATGGTTCACTTTAACCAAACAGCTTGTTTCAAAATCTAATAAGGGATTGATTTTACTAGTGATATTCCCTTTAATGTGTTCCTATACAGAACATTAAAAATTAACCTGAAAAAAATACTATTAAGTAACTTCATGAAAATTTAGTATCCTTGTTAGTGAATATAAATTTTTCTAAAGAGTTTGGTTTCTGAAGATATTTTTGATTGTGGTGGAGGGAGTGATTAGTAGAGCCTAGAGGGGGTGATTAATAGTGCTTGACTTTTTAAAAGTAAATGGTTCTTTTTCATACTTGGGTTAAGAATTGCTAGTTAAGTAATTAGCTGAAGAATTTCAAGTGTCAATTAATATTTATCAAACTTTTTTCATATCAAAAATTTATAAATACTTAAATATTATGTCATAATTATAAACCAAGACTCAGTAGTCTTTAAAAGAGTAACATTCCAGAAGAAAACTATTTTCTTGCTTTAATACATTATTCTTGATTATCTGATACTTTCATGAAAATTATTTCTTTATAGATTACAATTATAAGTTTTCATAGCAAATGTTTCAAAGTGCTGTTGATATGGTTAATCCATTCCATTTAGATTTAATCTACTTTAATATATTTTCCCATTGGATTTTTTTATAAGTTTAAAGGAATTATTTTACATTACTAACTTTGTGCTCATTCACTTTTGTAGCTTAAATTTTCCCATAGGGGGAAGATTTTCATTTAGGAGAAAAATTTTATTTTTAATTTTTGACTTGTGAACTCTTTCAGGTAGAAGAAGGCTGGTGGAGTGGAACCCTGAACAATAAGTTGGGACTGTTTCCCTCAAATTTTGTGAAAGAATTAGAGATAACAGATGATGGTGAAACTCATGAAGCCCAGGAGGATTCAGGTAAACTCTAAAAATTTTTAATAGATTTAATAAATAAATAAACTTATATATCACCTAGTGTTTATATAGAGGCCCAGTGCATAAAATTTGTGCATAGTGATGGGGTAGGGATGTCCCTCAGCTTAGTCTGCATCCTCTCCAATCTGGGACCCCTTGAGGGATGTCCGACTGCCCTCTCACAATCCAGGACTACTGGCTCCCAACCACTTGTCTGCCTGCTTGCCTGCCTGATTGTCCCTAACCACTTCTGCCTGCTTTCCTGATCACCTCCTTAACCATTCCCCTGCCAGCTTGTTTGATCCCTAACTGCTCCTCTGCTGGCCAGTTGCCCCTAACTAACCTCCCCTGCAGGCATGGGTTCCCCCCAACTGTCCTCTCCTGTAGACTTGGCCACCCCCAACTGCTCTTCCCTGAGGCCTGGTTGCCTCCAACTGCCCTCTTGTCGGCCACTCACCCCTAACTGCCTTCCCCTGCAGGCCTGGTCCCTTTCAACTGCCCTCTTCTGCTGGCCATCTTGTGTGTTGGAGTGATGGTCAATTTGTATATTACCTCTTTATTATATAGAATTTTTTGAAATTCTTTTCTTACTTTTGAACTGTGAGTTTTGTTTTATCTACTTTAAGAAAAAACCCTACCAACACTACTTATGACATGGTCTCAAAATGAGCTAAGTAGGCAAAATAATGTTTTTTCCTCTGATGTCTGCTTTAGCCTGAAGTAAACCTGTAGTACTGTACTCTGATTGTGAAGTGACAATACTTACGTTATTGTATTTCTTCCCACTTAAGATATACTTACATAGAGTTTTTTTAAATATATATTTTTATTGATTTTAGAGAGGAAGGGAGAGGGAGAGAAAGAAACATCAATGAAAAGATAGAATCATTGATTGCCTGCCTCCTGCATGCCCCTCTTTGGGGATCAAGCCTGTAACCCAAGTATGTGCCCTGATGGATGAATCAAACCATGACCTCCTGGTTCATTGGTGGATGCTCAACCACTGAGCAACACTGTCCAGGCTTTACATATAGTTTTGATCGGATTTTGCAAATATCCTATCCACAATTTTAGAAATACCTCAAGTCAAAGATGCTGAAGTCAATCGTCAGTGCGGATACTGATTCCATTGAAAGATAGAAAATCATTGAGATAGGAATAAATAGAGAAATCATAACAAATAGACTTAGTATTTTATGTTACACTTATTTGAAAATGTTTGGTAAAAGTTCTGAAGTTTTAAGGATATACAGTGAACATTAGAGAACAAACAAGTATTGGAAACATCTGGCTTAAACTTAATGGTACACTTACCCTTAGCAGACTGTCCCTTGATTTACTTCTGTTCCATATTGGTATTTCTTATGTTTTATAGGTATTGGATTCTCTAATATTTGTTATTAGAATTTGGTATTAAAACTTATTATGAAATGACTTTTATAATGCTATATAAATCGAGGCCTTAAAATATGTACAAAATTTAAAGTTTATGTGGGACCACTAGCAAAAGAAATCAAATTTAAATTTGGACGTAAATAATTGTAAATATTTTGGGCATTTTTCTCGCATTGTTTCACCTGTTTTGAATTTTAGTAACCTTGCAGTTATATATGTTAAAAATATACTTCTTTGCTTGTTTAACCTGTTTACAATAAAAAGCATTCTAAATGTGGAGCTTTGTGATTATGGGGTGGTAAGTCAGTGGTTTACGTGCACTATAATTACTTTTTTTTTTTTAACTCTTAAGTTTTAGGCAGAGAGTATTTGTTTGAATATTGACTTAAATACCAGAAAGTGTGTGCTATAAAGATTTTAGAATTTTAATGATAAAAGTATATAATCCTTTAAGCTTTAATTTAAGAGTTTGATCTTATTTATTAAAGAATTAACCTTCACTCATCCTGTGTCTTAATAAAGTGTAATATCCTCTGTTTATAATTGGTATTTTGACAGTATTTTTAGGTAGTATTGTGTATTTCTAGTAGCTGTTAGAGGAATTATAGTCAACTATATATTATGAAATGTTATTTTTACTTGTAGTATTGTAATGCTGTATTCCACCACAATTTGATTATTTTACATAGTTTCTCCTTACGCTCTTCTGTTATTTTAATCAATAAACTGAAATAAATGGGGTAATGATCTTGGTTTCACCAGTTAAACTCTGCCTGTCATGCTGAGGAGATAATTCTGATTCTATACAAAAGCTAGACAATATTTCCTGATCCTTCGGGGTAATTTATTTTTATACTCTCAGCTTTTATTGAAGGACCATAGAATAAAAGTTATAAGAGCCACTATTATATTTTTATAGGAATGTGGTAAATTCATAATTTGTTCTATTCTGATTGGTTTCTATATAAAATCTCAAGATAAAAATCTTATTTAGTATTTTCATGAAAATTAAATTCTCAAGGGAAGTGTTAAACTTTCATTTTTATAATGAATACTAGAGACTGTCCTTTAGCCCAGCCTACTCCCTCTCCAATCTGGGACCCCTTGAGGAATATCCGACTGCCCATTTAGGCCCGATCCCGGTAGGATAGGGCCTAAACTGGCAGTAGGACATCCCTCTTACAATCCAGGACTGCTGGCTCCCAAATGCTCACCTGTCCGTCTTCCTGTTTGCCTCTAACTGATTCTGCCTGCCAGCCTGATCAACCCCTAATCACTCCCCTGCCAGCCTGATTGATGCCTAACTACTCCCCTGCCAGCCTTTTGCCCCTAACTGCCCTCGCCTGTGGGCCTGGTCACCCCTAACTGCCCTCCCCTGCAAGCCTGGGTCACCCCAAACTGCCATTCCCTGCAGGCCCAGTCACCCCAACTTCCCTTCTCTATTGGCCTGGTCACCCCTAACTGCCCTCTACTGTAGTCTTGATCACCCTCCAACTGCCCTCCTTTGCAGGCCTGGTCCCTGCCAACTGCCCTCCCCTGCTGGCCATCTTGTGGTGACCATCTTGTGTCCACATGGGAGCAGGATCTTTTGACAACATGGGGGCAGTCATCTTGTGTGTTGGAGTGATGGTCAATCTGCATAGTACTCTTATTAGATAGGATAGAGGACTGGTGCACGGGTAGGGGCCAACTGGTTTGCCCTGAAGGGTGTGCTGGATCAGGGTGAGTCCTCCTTTGGGGCATGGGACGTCCTGGGTGAGGGGACTGTGGTGGTTTGCAAGCTGGCCATGCCCTCCCAGCAACCCAAGCAGAGACCCCGGTATCTGGAATTTATTTATCTTCTACAATTGAAACTTTGTAGCCTGGAGTGGAGCCAAGTCTTCTGCTGCACAGCCATTGAAACTTTGTTGCCTGGGTGCTTGGCTTCCTCCATCTCCAGGGGCAACCCAAGCCTCTCTCTTGCTCTCTCTGTGGCTATAGCCATTTTGGTTGTGTTAATTTGCATACTCGCTCTGATTGGCTGGTGGGCGAGGCTTGTGGGTATAGCAGAGGTATGGTCAATTTACTTATTACTCTTTTATTAGATAGGATTTATAACTTTTTTGTTAAGTGTCCTTTTGCCACTTACAGATTTCACTTATTTGCTAACTCTTGCTTCAGTTTTCCCCCTTATTCTATAAAGCCAGTGACTTTATATATCTGCTGGAATTTTTCTCCCTTGTTTAATCTTTTCCCCATCCTAAACCTATCAAAATCTCCATTTATGTCTAATAAGTATCTTAAATTTAAGATGGTCAAAACTGGTCATCTGTTCTTTTCTTGGCACCCAAACCTGCTCTATACAGTCTTTTTTATCCAAATTAATGACAACGTCATCTCTCTCTTACTTAGACCAAAGACTTGGATTCACCTTTTACTCTTTTCTTTTTATATATATTTTATTGATTTTTTACAGAGAGAAAGGGAGAGGGATACAGAGTTAGAAACATCGATGATAGAGAGATATCGATCAGCCACCTCCTGCATGCCCCCTACTGGGGATGTGCCCACAACCAGGATACATGCCCTTGACCAGAATCGAACTTGGGACCTTTCAGTCCGCAGACCGATGTTCTGTCCACTGAGCTAAACCAGTTTTAGCTTACTCTTCTTTTTAACCTCACACTCTACTTGTCACCTACTTAATAAATGTGCAGAATCTGTTTTCATTTACTATCTCTACTGCTACGCTGGTGTACGTTTTATTTTGCTTTATAATTGTAACAACCTGTTATTTGCTATTACTTCCCTTCTGAACATTCAAGTGCTCACCTCTCGTAGTTACGTGTTTTAAGAAGTCAGGAACATTTTGATTTCACAGTCTTTATACTTCCTTTATATCTTTGGGAATTTGAGATCTCCTTATGGCTTTTGGTCTAATTTCAGTAATCTACTCAGAAGACATCTTTTCAGTTAGGCCTTTCCTGATAGCTCTGGATAAAATAGTCAAAAGCTCCCATCTTTCACTCTAATTTCCTTTTCTTCTTTGATCTTTGATAATATTTGTTATTGGTCTTTATTAATTTTCTTATTGTCTGTCTACGTCTGTGTTGAATGTATATTTTTTGTTCATTGCTGCATATCCAGTTTCTAGAACATTGGCACATTGATAACTCAATGAATGAATGATCTTTTGTGGTTTACAGAAAACTTTTCAAACACCTTGTCATGTTAAAATCTCCTAACTTTGGAGGAGATTATTTCACTCCTGTTTTAAAGGTGAAGATATTCTAACTCAGATAATTTATCCATGGAGTAGTAAAAATCACAATTGGAATTCTGTTCTGATCTTTTTAATTCACTATGTTATTTTAACATGTGAGGATATGGATATTAGATGATTCTCACAATTTTATCGCTTTTGTTTACCAGTTGTCTTTTAATTTATTCCTATGCAAGTTATGGGCAGTGATATCAGTGGCATTTCCCATGGAATCAATGTATTCTTAAATCTAAATTTGAAAGGCAGAGCCAGTGAAGGAAAATTATTAATATAAGTACTACTATTTAATTAATTCAAAATTTATATATTTGTTTATTCAGTATATTGAGTGCTTATTGGTGAGCATATTATGCAAAGTTCTGAGAATACAGTAGTGAGCAACATAGGCATGATTCTTCTTCATATTTGAAGCTTTTGGTCCTTTGGGATAGAAAAGACTTAAGTGATTATAATTCTACATGAGAAATGTTTGTGACAGGAAACTTTAGGGTGCTATAGATGTATGTTGGAGAAACCAAATTTAGCAGGATCTGAGGGAAGTTACAGATTGAGATTCCAAAATAGGTGGGAGATCCCTAGGCAAGTTTTTGTCAGAGGATAAAGAAAGAGTATAGTATTTTTAAGATCCTGAAAGAGATTCAATTCAGAGGGATTGTAGAGTATATAGTTGTA